>VAHH01000404.1:0-32035 GCA_013357305.1 Radopholus similis | reverse complement strand
TGGTCTTTCAGCAAGACAACGCCAGACCCCATGTCGCAAACGCGACTCTCCAAAAAATCAACCAACTAGGCTGGGAAACTCTCATCCATCCACCATATAGTCCCGACTGTGCTCCATCTGATTACCACTTGTTTGCGTCTTGGAAATCCATGTTTATGAGTGCGTTAAGTAAAAGTTCGAAAATACATAAAAGTAGCAGAAAAATAAGGATGGATGAATGAACGTCGACAAATGGTTTTGGCCTATGAAAATAGGCTAACAAAACGCGAATAATGAATGGGAATCACGGTTTCAAATTTTGATCGTCTTACGCCAAAATGTGGTCAAATCGAGAAACTCCGATTCCAGAATTGGACTTTTTCATAAGAGTCAAGTGTCCACGAGGATTCGACAAATATTAGAGATGTGAGATTCTTTTGCCGGAATCGTGTGTCCGCTGTCCCTTCACGGCTCTTGCATTCGAGGACCTGCCGAGATTTGGATCTGGCCGAACGCCTCTTGCTGCTCCACTTCGATTGCCTGCCACTTCTTCAGCTCCAGCAGTGCGTAGAACTTCTGCGCAGCAGTCCGGCGAGTAGAGCCCTTCGTGAACAGATCCTCGAAGTCAATCTGAAACGGGAAAGAGTCCAAGCAGTACATTGGAAGAACTTGCGGAATCGCATTCCCATTGCTCACCTTGTTTGTCTCGCTCAGTCGCAGCTTGGTCGCAATGGACTGCAGGATGTTCTTTGTGCGCCTTGTGAACAGCTCTTCGTCCTCGTCTTCCTCATCGCGCTTAAAGGGAAAAGCCTGAACACTTTAATGTGCGCATTGAACAACCTCATGCACTCGCGAGCGTCGCACTGTGGAGCGCTTTTCCGTGGGCGGCGAAAAGGCTGGAGTAATGTTGATCTGCTCGTTGACGGGCGTATCCGGCGGCGGCAACTCGTTCTCCTGAGCAGTGCCATTGAAGTCGATTGGGCCGATGGCAGATGGACTGTTGGTGATGCGAATGTCCTGGAATGTTGGCAAATCGTCTAATCGATTCGAACTCATTCCCCGCAGCTACTCGTACAGGGTTGTTGTTGTACAGCTCCTCGTCAATGTTGTCCGCCAGTTGCAAGTCGTTGTGCAGTTCCTCGGTCAGCGCCATGTCGCTCGCGTCGCACGCATGCAACACCAAATGGGACTGGTAGAATTTGATGACTTGCGGGTCGAGCAGCCAATCCTGAAAAATTCAGCTTTGACTTCTTTAAAAAACGCAAAATCGAACCATGCAAGCGGGCATTGTGAGGATCTTCTCCAGTTGGGAGTTCTCCTTCAGACGCATCAGCTGCTTGGTCGGAGGGGCCAGATCCAGCGGTTGGATGGTGTCGCTGAAGAAAACGGATTCTCTCAATTCCCAAAAATGTTCCCGGTTCCCAGTCAAACCTGTAGTCGGCCATGTTTGCCTTCATCTCGTCCCCGCTGATGTTCTTCTGTTCGTCGATTATCAGTTTCCGCTTGCGCTGCTTCTGGCGCACTCTCTCCCGCTGCTGCTGCTCAATCGGCTCCAGCTGGAAACTGAGTTCGTTCGACGGCATCTTCGCGGCTACACCGGCGCCTTCCATTTGTTCGCCGTCCACTTCCATTGACTCCAATTCTTCATTTGCGCCCGGCGCCAGCGGAGTGGCCGCCGCATTTCCGCCCAAATCAAGTTCCCTTAAAAATTGCACACTTTAAACGCTGAAAATCTCGATTTCCAACAAACCTGCTGAGATCGTCAACATTGAACAGCATGTCAAGGTCATCGGCCGTCCCGAAATCGTTGAAGTCGTGATCGAACAGCTCGAGTCCTTCGCCTCCGCCTTCCTTTTGAAATACGTCTCCCCTGGCCATAATTTCGCGGGGCTCTTGAAAACTGAGCTGGCCACTGCCGCGCGGATCACGACGCTGCTGCTCGACCTCCTCCTCCATCTCTTCGAAGATACTGCGTGAACGGGAACGGCGCAGGTGTTCTTTCTCGCCAAAGTCGTCCAACTGAATTGACAAATCAGTCTCGTTCGGGTTTTATTTTAATTGCATACACCGCCAGCGCCCGGATCTGCTACAAAGTCGAGTCCCATGTGGCTGGATGTCTCGAAACGGTCCTCGCGCAAAGTGATGTCGTCGATGCGGCTTTGGTTGGCCTGATACTCCTTGATCGGACCCAGCTCGAAGTCATTGATTTCTGGCAGATTGTCGTAGAAGTCAGTGATCACCTCCGGGACGTCGTTGTTCCCGTCACGCTGTTCGCGCTCTCGGATCTCAATTTCTCGAGTAGTGCCCGGCTTGAAGGCCATCTTCAGCTTGAGGAACGCATCGTTGCAGTCGGCCATCACGTACTGGGCTTTTTTGGAATAGATGCGCACTATCCCGAGCAGAAGGTGGCCAGTGGTGCGCAGCGAGAGCTTCACTTTGGGCTGCATGATCTCCGCCACTGCATCTTGCACGTTGGTCTCGTAGATTTGTGCTTTGGACAGCTTCTTCTCCCAGTGTGCCGCCAGCCAGATCTTGGCCAGGGGGCCCTTCTTGGACAGCACGAACTGTGCGTAGAACATTACGTTCTGCAATATGAAAAGTGATGTGTATAATATACTCGACAATCATATTCACACACATTCAAGATTCAACAATGGATAATTTGGGTTCAAGTTCAAGATTCAAGATCAAGAATTTCAAGCTCTGGGATTTAGGACTCCAAACATCCGCAGCCGCATATGCGCATACAACATACATATGTCAGATCATGATCAGTGTGTTAGAGAGTTAGAGACCTTGTTTTTGCTTTTCACATTCTCTTTTCCCATTTTCTAATTCTCTACTTATTCAATATTCATTTTTCATTTCCATTACCCAAGTCCCAACTCCAAACCGAAACCAAGCCAAATAAGTTTTACAACGAAAGTTCATTTTGCCATAAATTTTTTCGAAAAATAACAGTTGAGTACTGACCTACTGACTACTGAGTAGCAAATACCTAAACCGGAAGACCGGCATCCGGCAACGGCAATCAGTCCTATAAATGGTCTGAGAAAAATAAAGGAAATACAGAAAGCAGAACCACCAACAATTCTTACTCTTGATTTGTTATATCAATTAGTTGCCAAAGATCATAAATGTGACCGAAATCGACTTATTAATCTATAACACAACATTTCAGTAAGAAATTCAGTGTTTTTTCTTATGAAAACTGGGGCCAGTGACAGATGTTAGAGTTTTCACTTTTCACTCTCAAAGGTACCGACAAGCTATTACCAGTCTAACATTTCCATCTACCCTCCTCTCGGCGACTCGGAAGTAATGTCTGTGAATCGGCCGATGGGTCTCTGTTTGTCCTGCGGCGCCATTCCATTTTCCGTCATATTTCCCTAATCGTGTGTTTGTGTCACTCCAATTCTTCTTGTTGCTGTCAAACACACTTCCAGCCGCAATCCCGCCAGAAACAACTGGCGAACGATGATGACAACACTTTCCTTGCGCAATTGCGCCATTTATGGAAAGAATGTTGTGAGTGGGGAGACACGTCAAGTCCACATAGTGGCCGGAACTTTAATGCGCAGGCAGGCACTTGATGAATGAGCAGAAAAGAAGAATGTAAGCGCACATTTCCGGGACTCGGCACATCATTCTTCATTCGTTCCACGGGGTCTTCCACCAGAGGCCCCATCCGAAATTTCCGGGACTCGGCACATCATTCTTCATTTGTTCCACGGGGTCTTCCTCCGGAGGCCCCATCCGAAACTCAAACCCATCCATCTTCCCTTCCCTGTCGCTTTCACAAAAAACTTGAACAAAGTACAAGTGCCCTCTCGAAAAGCAATTTTGCCGCTATCCATTCTCTCAATCCGCGTGCCAGGTTCTTCGGTCAAGAGGAGGAGAGCCCAGTGAAAACATGTGCGCCAGCAGAGCAGTGATTTTCATGTTAGGCGTGATGATCGTCGACCACCTTCTCGTGACGTCCAACGCCGACACCGACGACAACAACCTTTCTTGGATGGCCAGAGAAGCGGAGGCGGCTCGTGACAATGAGGAAGCGCCGCGAGTGTTCCCCGCGTACAGGATGTGGATTAGCCGGATACGCGAAGCGAAGAGAACGAACGTTCCTGGGGAGCAGGTGCGCGAAAATGATTAATTAAGAAATACAGCGAATTGAATTCCGCCCTCAGGACATGTTCGGTTCGGCGAACAGAGCCGTTGGCTACACAGCGCTGAAGCGGAACATTGCGATCGGAAGAGGTGGAGCAGGATAAACGATAAATGATCTCAAAAAATTGATTCTTCGTTCAGGCGATGGCTTTAGGCCGGGTTAGTGAGCAAATTTTGCACCAGAGCTTGTGGCGTCCAACTGAATACATCATCACCTAAGCATATTCATCTAAAACCCACATAAAAAAGAGCATGTTGTTTCTTGCAGCGGAAAAGCGTAATAAAGTGTGGTTCGAACTTTGGACATTTTGTGGCCAGCATCCAAATCACAAACCAGAATGGATTCAAAAAACATATCCAGACGGCTGCTGTGCACTTGTCACTGAATGGTGCCCCATTGCCACACTCTCGCCCGTCTTGTCAATCACCTCCACCCCTCAATCCGCCCCTTGTCCGCCGCCGTTCCAGTCGACAAACAATTCCGGCAAATACAAATCATTTTTCGAACTTGTCGCGATCCAACCCATCAGACGTAGAGCCACCCCTGATTCAAATTGTTCTCTTTACCCGAATAATGCGTGAAACTGTATAATGGGTTGCTCGGACAGAAACAGTTGGGTTTGTAGCAGTGATAGTGGATTACAAGGCACAAATGTGTAATAAGGCAAGTGTGCGGCGTTGAGCAAAAAGTGTGCGCGAAATAAATGAAATATGGCGATTATGCAGTGAAAAATGAAATATTTATTCAAGTCGGTCATTCGCTCGCCACTTTCTGCTTGGGCTTCGGTGGCAGCGGGGGCACCGCCGCCTCGCTGAACTCGCCCGAGCCGGAGTGGTGCTGGTCCGCCGTAGGGCTCTTGCACGTCTTCTTCGGAGGTCTGGGCGGCGCTGAGGCCTCGATGGGCGTTTGCACCAGCGGCGACTGGTAGGGCCGGCTGAGGCTGTTCGCGGACGGCGGATGCAGTCTCGGCGGCAGTTGCGGGGGCGTCTGCAAAGCAAATGAATCGACAACATTCGGCCTTCGGCGCCTTCCCTTTTTGGATTGCGCAACCCCGGCTCCATCCTCACATGTGGACTGGACGCGCCTGAGTGGCCAGAATGCTGTTGCGGTTCCGGTGTCGCTGTCGGTTCGTCGATCGAGAACTGCGGCGGATCTGCTGCGGGCATCTTCCTTCGTGCCGGTGGCGGTTTGGCCAGCGGGAAGGCGGGCATGAACGACAGCGGGGGGCGCTGCTGCTGTTGCTCCGCCTCGTTGGGCGCCAATGGGAAAGGCGCCGGCGGTTTCCGGAGACCGCCACTCATCGGCGGCGGAAACGTGAAGTGCAACTCGCCAGACGACAAAGGTGCTGGCGGCTTTCTCGGCTGCTGCGGGAACATTGTTGTTCCTCCGCCGGTCGGCGAGCCGGGGGAACCGTTCGGCATCATCTGGTGCTGGTGGTGATGATGATGATGATGGTGGTGGAGCGAGGACGCGCCAGTGGGCGCGTATTCGGAGATGAACGCCGGATTGATGCGTCCGGTGTCGGCCAGCCAGCGCGGGAATTGGCCTGAACAAGAGAACTTTAGTGGAAAAATCAATAACTTTCTAAAAATTTCAAAAAAGCGTATTCAATCTTGAACATTCACATCCTAAACAAGAGTTATTTGCCAGTGCCTGACCTGGACTGATGTCCACGATTGCGAAGTTCGGGTCGTCGGTGAGCGTTGTTGTGGCCACTGACGGGGACGAGTTAGAGGCGGAGCCGGCCGACGCCGGACTCCGGGACGAGGAGGGCACGTTGATGTGCGACGGGGAGAGCAACGCCCCGCCGTAGCCCGGTTGACCAGGCGAGTGTGGAGAGGAGGCGGAAGACTTGCCGCTCGATTTGGGGAACCGGTGGAACGTACTGCCCCCGCTAGTGGGCGTCTTCTGCAGCTTCACGCCGGGGGACTTTAGCGCCTCCGGGGGGTGTCTTGGCTTCTGCAGAATGTGAATTCAGTTCGGCCAAAATGTGTGCCTTCCTCACCGGATTCAGGATTTCGCCGTTTTTCGGCTCGATCTTGTGCGACTGGTTGTACAGGTAGTTCTCCAGGTCGTCCTTGTCCTTGAAGCCGGCCAACGGGTTCAACGACTCGAGGAAGTGCTGAAATGTGGCGTAAAATGGACGACATAAAATGGACGCGGAGAACGCAATTCGGGAGCCCATTTGTGTTTGTTTTGTACACACCACAAATCGCCTTATTTTGTGCCTGTTCCGCGTGCCACTGCAGCATTTGCCCCTGGCGTGCACAGAATTGTGCTCCCGGAACGAGTTGTGCTTGCGGGCGGCAATGCTCCTCCTCCGACAACAGATTTCGGGAGGAGGCTCCGACGCCGCTTTGTCGTGGATCGTGCGGCACGCCGCTTCACCGTCGTCCCAGGGCGGAAACGGAGGGAGTCCGCCGCAATGTCTGCTGCCGATGCGGCTGTCCATGGCCAGCAGGGTGTCCGGCAGTGTGACGGTGGAACACTTCTTCAGCAAAGGCGCCGCTCTCTCTTTGTCGTTGCTGCTCTGTGCCGAGATGATCAGGTAGTCGTAGCCGCCGTTGTGCGGCGGCAGACAGCTGCTGAAGATCGGCTCGGTGGCGCCACACAACAGCGAGAACATGGCCACCATTTGAGGGAGAAGCACTCCGTGGCAGAACGACAAATATTTGTGGTGGCGGGAAGGCAGTAAAAGCAATAACAATGGAAATAAGTGGCGGCCAAACGGATTCTGGCGTTTGGTGGTGTTTAAACTTTAACGACGACCACGACAACAGCAGTGAAGACGATTGACGATCACATCATCACTTGTTGGTTCCTCTGCTGTTTTGCTGCTGCTGCTGGTGAAGTGTCTAGTTTTCGCAATGGGGCAAACGAAATTCGGTGTGGGGACAAATGGGCCCACATCCGGCGCCGGTTGTGTAAAGCTCTGGGGGATTTGTGTCTGTCGCCGCTGTCAAAGATCAAAGGCAGCACTTGGTCATCCAACCGGAAGTGGGGGCAGTGCTGGCTGGGAGTGTAGGAGGTGCAAGGCGACGATGTATTTACGGGGAGGCGCTGGCCAGCAGGGCTTTGTGCCCGCCCCTTCCGGTGCAAGGGTGCAAAGCCAACGGCAGCGGCGGCAGATGGATCGTCATCGATCCGGCAGCAGGGGAGAGTTATTGGGGCGGGGTGCCCAAATCAATCAGGCAATTGCCTCTTCTTCTCCCCTGCCGGGGTGTGGCGGCAGCTGACTTCTCCTCTGCTGCGGGGCCAATAAAAATATCGCCTCCCCGAATTTTTTTCGCCAGCAGCAGAGCAAGTGTGTGGAGGCTGGCTGTGCGGAGTAGGCGATAACGCGGAATTGGCGTGTTTTTTGCCCCATCGCCGCAATCCATTATTCGCCGCCGCTTCTGGGATTAATTGGCGGCGGAAAGGCCCAAAAAAAGATGATGAGTGGGAGGAAACGTATACACTTTACGACGGATCCAGCAGCCCAATTGGCGGTGACTCATTTTAGGGCTCACCCGGATTGTGGGCTCCACCCGCATCGGGTACGGCTGGTTCTGGTACATCTGGATCTCGCGGATGATGGCCGCGATCTTGCGGCACTTCATGAACGAGATCAGCTTGCGCGAGTCACTGCTGCTGTTGTTGTTGTTGGCCTTCGGATGGCTCCCCTTTGGCGTGGGCAGCGGCGACTTGTCCACCGTCGAAACGATGGAAGCGGTCTCCGCAGCAGCATTCTGCTCCGAATCCTGAAAAAGTTAATGGTGTTGTTCAAAAGAATGTGTCGTGTCCGCAATTAAAAAGTTCCAAAATTTTCTTAAAAACCCAAATTCGAAACAAATGGGGTGAATGTTTCTGCAAAATCAGTTTGGACATGGGATCCTCCACTTCCGCTGCTGACCTGTTCACTGACCAGCGAGAGGTCCCCACCGCCAACAGAGCGGCCTGTTGCGGCGCATGAGGGTGCCGGAGGCGGAGGCTGATTGATGCGACCTTCCAGCTGCTTCAGACTCTCCAGACGGAGCACAATTTGCGTCAGATACGTTCCTAATAATGGGGAGACGACACACAATGAATACGAATCACGAATTCCAGTTCTTTGTGGCGCACCTGCGAATGGCACGCAAGGCGGGTTGATGGAGCGCAGTTTCTGCAACAGTTCCGTCAAGTGGCCGTTGCCGCACAGCGCGACAAAATGGTCGTAGCTGGACTTTTTCTCCTTGTCGAGTCGCGACTTACTCTCTTCCAGCCGATAAACGGGCTGGCAGTTGAGTGCGGCGAAGAAGGCGACGATGCCGTTGAAGTTGTTCAGCTCCTCGAACACGTTCATCACCTCCAGCACGCGCGACACCATCTCCACGCGCTCGTCCAGTGACTCCGTCTCCACGATGGAGCGCGCCACCCAATAGGTCAACTGAAGAGAGAGAGAGAGAGGAGTAAGACAATTGGTTTAGCCAAAATTCCGCATGTACTCCTCAAACACGATGACCATCGAGTTCAGGGCGCTCGGGTAACCAATATAGGTATCAGATCTACATGATCCCTTTGGATTCAGCCGAGAGAGGAATCAAGTGTTTATGGCATCGGATGGGTTGATTGGATGGTTTAACCCGAGTTCCCCGTTTTCAAGCAGTACAAAGTGAAATCTTGTAAGAATATTATTTTTTCTGCCTAATGCCCAACATTGTTGCTGTGGTCAATGAGCTTGAGCAGTTGCGGACTGCGCTGGTACTTGTCCCGTTTGGTCCAGGCCGCGTCCACCAGTTCTGCAGGAGATTGGGGTTTAATTCCGTCTTGCGCCGTTAGCCCACCAAACGGCTTGATGGCGCGGTACAGGTAGAACTGGAGCAGCGTCACCTGGCGCCCGATCTCCAGCGGGTGCAGCGTCAACAGGTCGTAGCTGTCGATGTTGCCCTCTTTCGCGTAGTGCCAAACTGGCTAAACAGGCATTGCGGTGGACATCGAAAGGCTAAACAACAATTAGGCATTGGTCGGACCTCCGGGTATTGTTGTGACGCGAATGTGCTGTTGTTGCCGTCGCCGCCAATCGGCGTTGAGATGGACGAGTTGCCTCCGCCCGCCCTGTCCAAGTCTCCATCGCTCGATTGGCCATCTTGCTGGTGGCGATGCTTTCGCCGTATCACTTCCTGCAAAAATCAATAAATCGATTACGTGGGCAATTTGCCTCTCGCCTGTATTTTGGTGCACCACTTTTTGTGGTTGGTGGTCAGCTTGATCGTCAGAGCGGGGTCGCTGCCGTTCAGAAAGTCCATCAGGCGCAGCAACAGCGCCGGCTCGGATTCGAAGTCGTAGAAGTGGTTGCTCACCCAGTGGTTAATGATGGACAGCACTCTGTGTGAAAGCGCATAACTGACAAAATGTGTCCGATGCCCCCACTTCAGCTGGATGGGCTTCTGGTACTCCTGGCGGAACTTGTGGAACGCCTGTTCCAGCTGCGCCTGGCTGAGGTTGTGCGACGGGCTGGCGTGGTGCAACAGGGTGCCGGACGAGTCCCTGCAAATGTACAAACATGGATTTGTCTGTTTGCTGATGCCACTTTGTCATGGTCATGGACGAGTACATGTACTGCGGGTCCAGTTGCGCAAAGGTGTGCGGCGTCGGAATGACGAAGCGCTCAATGAGCAGCGAGAGGAGTTCGTTCGGGAAGCAGAACGACCGGTACGTGGTCATGAACGTCTTCACGAACTCGTTGTCCGTGTACCTGGAATTAATTTGGTAGAATTCATGTCTTTGAGTCCAATTGCAATGTCCTTGTTTGATCCACAACTCACTGCGGATAGGTGAGGCGTTCGATCAGCTTGAGGAGTGTGCCAGAGCGGACCACCGGGATGCCGCTGTTGTGCGTGTAGTCCTCGAAGATGACGTTCTCGTCCGTGTCCAGTTCGGCGAAGCGGTACTGCGAGACCGAGGGGATTATCAGCGGAATGCGGCGCTCCTCTTCCTTCAAGTGCGCGTCCAGCAGTCGCTGCAGCAGTCTGAACGGGCGAAAAAATACTCATTTTTCGTCCTATAAACACTTCAAACAAGAACATTGCTGGATAGTACCGCTCAAACGATGAATTTTTGAGACCAAGATTTTGTCGAATTAAACCCCCTGGAACTCGAGTACTTCGAGTTCGAGCAGTACAAGTGGGGATATTGAGGTCTCGATTTACCCGGCGGTTTGCATTTCGACGAGTGCGGTCATCCATTCGTTCTTTTCCGCGGGCGTCTGGCAGAACAGTGTGACCATGCCCATGTACTCGTCGTTTCCGCTCTTCGCCGAAGTGCATATCTTGAACGCGTTCTTCACCTCTGCAAGGCACGACTAGGCCATTCGCCCCATTCAACAACGCACTGACCGTGGTCGTCGTCCAAATCGATTATGTCCGATCGCCTAGAAGAGAGGAAAGAGTAGTGGTAGGGTAAGAAAATGTATTTCTCCAATTTCAAAAGAAAATTTGAGTTGAATGTGTAAATTTTAAAAAATTGAAAATAAAATTACAAGAGTGCAAATTTCTCAATAATAGCCACATTTCTTGGTTCGCGGTGTTTAGCATTAAAAAAAAATACATCACTTCAACGGGACTCGAACCCGAGGGCCACCAACAGTCAAAAGAGTGTTTCTATTTCTATCGAAACTCTGTTTCTCTGTGCCCCTCACCGGATGTACAGCTTGTCCTTGAACTTGTAAGTGGCGTTCGCCTGCTGTCCCCCGCTGGACTTGAGCTGTTTGGCCGGTTTGCACACCACCAGCAAGTGGTCGAACAGGAAGCAGTGGCGTTCCGTGCCGCCGCTGCGAGAGCGCAAAATGTTGTCTGAACGAGATCGGGAAACCGGTTTGTCCACTGATCAAAGGGCAGAAGGCACCTGCAATGGTGGCCGAGCCGCGCAGCTGGAACAGTCTGCCCTCGCGCACGAACGCGTTGCACATGTAGCCGATCTCCTTGCCCTCCCAGCCCTCAATGCTGCGCTGAATGCGCTGGATGCTCTGCAGCTGGAACGAGCGCGAGTTGTCCCGGCGCATTCCCTTCGCGAACTTGTCGGTGCTGTGAATGCGAACATTTCACTGTTGCGTTTTACGAAATTAAATGCACATTTGGGCAGGCATGGGGATGCGCAGGTCCTGCATACGCTTCGCCACCAAGTTGAGGTACATCTCCGTGTTGTACAAATCCTTGCGGTCCGTCTCGTTTTCCGCCGTTTCCATGATCAGCTGAACAACGCAATTTTGATGGAAGAATTTTTTTGGATATGAACAAATCGATCAATTGATTGCTGTTTTCGTGTCCACTCACTCACTTTTACGTATTCCGCGTAGCTCTTGAAGTGCGCCATCACCGAGCAGAGCAGCGACGGCAGCACGTACTTTATGGACATGCGGAATGTGTGTCCACCCGGCACACCGCTGTACTGCTTGTCCTCGCCCTGACCCCGCCTTTTATTAAGTTAATCCAAAACTGTCCGTTTACGTCCAGAAATGCCGTGTAGCTGGGCTCCTTCAGCAGTTTGGCTAACTTGTTGGCGGGCGGCTCGCGAAAGGTCTCCATGAACTGGATGTACGCGTCGAACTCGCAGCCCTCCGCCAACTCCCAGAGACCCATGCCGAGCAAAGGCGGGTCGGACATGTCAATGCCGTCCTCAATCGTGCGGTGCACCTTGATCGTCAGCTCGAATATTTCGTGCACGTTGCCGAAAATGGACGCGATCAGCTCCTTTAAGGCGCGAGGTCACAGCAAATATTTTTCGCAAAGCTCACTTTGCCCTCCGCATTGTTGGCAATGCCATGCGATAAGCGTCGCTTGAACACGTTTACGATCATGTTAAGGTCGCGCATGAAGCGCATCTCGTTGTCGCGAAAATTGCCACAGATCTGCAAGCAAAAGCACGCGAAGTGATGTGTTTTGGTCAAAAGAATCGCTTTTGCTAGGAAAGGATTGGACAAATTCTCGACGAGATAATCTCGCAACGTGTATCCTAAGATTTCACATCTTATTTGCATTATAGCGCTTTTATCAAGAATTAGAAAAGACAATCTGGATTGGAGTCCGATTGAGGAAAAAAGATTTGTTCCCAACCTTTGTGTAGTAGAGGCGCCTGTCCAGCTGCTTTTGGTTAGCTGGAGGTGTCGAGGCGGACGCCTGGAAAAAGTGGCAGGTGGGGCATTGGCACGTCGGAATGGTCAGGCTGGTCGGGTTCAGTTGCGACGCACCCGCAATGCCCGGGTCTAATGCTGCAGGACTGTTGGCCACAAATCGCATCTGCAAAATGCAGGTGCGTGCTCTTTACTTCTTGGATGAAAAATGGAAAGAACAATGCACAGAAAATATGATTTTGGAGGATTAGAGGCCCAGTTGACTTTTAGAGATCGTTTCGAAATCAGGGTCTTTTATTACTTTATTATAGCCTGTATCTGTTCGATTGAACCCGAGTTATGGTCCGTCAAAGTCGCTGGGGCTGAAACGTCTGGCGCTGAAAGCTTCCCCCCCCCCCCGATATTAGTACTATGTATTTTCTATTTTTCTGCGATTTGGCTTTCGGTGCCAAAGCTCAAGCAAAAACTTTAATTTGTAACCCACGATTCTTGATTACGGTGCGACTTGTTGGGGTTTTGATTTGTACTGGTTATTTGATAACTTATTTTTATTTTATAAGAATATGGGTATTGCCGCGGACAAAGAAATCTAATTTTAATTTGTAATCATGAATTGAATTTAACAGGTACACTGCTGTTGTAAATTATACTAAAAATGTGGGTAGGGAGGTGTATGTGCAATGTGCATTATGTGTTTGGTCAATTGAATTTTATCAGAATCGGGGGGCGCATTTAATTGTTGAGGGGGAAGGGGAATTCGCGGAGAACTGTTGGAATGCTAATTGGATGATATGGATGGACACACACATCCACTCCGTTCGGTGGGGAAAAATTGCGGAAAACGCGGGGAATGCGCCCGATCGCACGAAAACATTTTTGGGAGGAGGAGATGAAGATGATCGACGACGATGGATTGATTGGCAGAGTACGGGTTCGACGGGTGCTGATAGTGTGCAGTTGATCACGTGATTAATGGTGGGTGCTTGCGCGTCCTTTATTTTGCTCGCAAATTTTTCCGTGTGCATTTTTGTAAAAATGTGTGGTGGAGAAAAAGGACGAGCAGAGACTGGTGACGACGGATGGGAGGGATGAAAGTACACAAACAAATATGTAATATTGCAGCCAGCGGGACAATGAATGAGGGAATATGTGAATATGAATATGTTGTTGGGGACTTGTGTGTTCGGGTCTTCACATTTGCTCGGCCTTCACCGCTATCAGTTCATGAATCCGTTCATGTTCTGAGCGGCCGCGTAGTTGATGTTCATGTTGGCCGCCGCAGCCATGGTCACTGCTGGCGCGTACGCCTGCAAAGCGAGTGAATGTCTTTCGCCCTTTTGCACCTTCTGGGCCTACCGCAGCCGTGTACATGTCCATTGAGCAGGCGGCCGGATAGCCTGCCGCACTCGCTGCATACGCGGCCGCAGCCGCGTTCGGGTATCCGCGGAATGGCTGGTACGCGTAGTGGTTGATCACTACAAAAACAGCGGTAACATCCAGTCATTGGTCCATGTCCAGCTAGAATCTGACGGCCACACACGTTCATGCATTACATTCAATGGTAGCGAATGGGTTAAGTACTTTGGCCCCTAATTTGTTTGCCCACGCAATGCATTGAACTCGTGAAATCTCATTCTTGGGTGCGCTCATCAAGTTCAAGCAGTACCCCATTCCCCCACTCACTTGCTTGCGGCGAGATTGTGCCCGCGCCCAAGTAGGCGCCGGCCATTTTGGGCAGGTGGTCCAGTCCGCCCACTTCCAGCTGGGAACCGGGCGAAATGCCGCCGTTGCTGCCGCCCATGCCCATGCCCTGTTGGGGCTGGCCCCCGTCCTCCAGCTTCTCCAGTTTGATGTGTAGTGCACTGTTCAGCTGGTCGTCTGCGTTGCCGCGGTCCAGCGACGAGCTGGAGCCGTTGGAGGAGGAGGAGTTGCCGTTCTGGTGGTCCGCCGACGAAGAGGCGTTGGAGCCGGCGGCGGAGGAAGTGCCCGAGGAGGAGGAGGAGGACTGCTGCTGGGCCAGCTGGGCCGCCTTCTTCTGGCTGCGCGCCTTGGCGCGGCGATTCTTGAACCACACTTGTACGCGGGACTCGGGCAAGTTGATCTTGGCGGCCATATCCTCGCGCATGAATATATCTGGGTAGCGCGTCTTCACGAACACGGTCTCCAGCACGTCCAGCTGCGCCCGCGAAAAAGTGGTGCGCTCGCGGCGTTGTTTGCTGCAAAATGGAAAGCTGTTCTTTCTTGTCCTTGGACTGGTCGAAGGGGTCGTCGACTGACCCGAAGCGGGGCGGCGCTCCGCCGGCGGACCAGAGGCTGGCCGTGTCCGGCGGGAACGTGAAGCCGTTGGCGGCGGCGGCCATCGCCGCTGCAGGCGTGAATCCGGCGCTGGCGGCCGCGGCGGCGCTGAACGCGAGCGGCGCCTGCGCTCCGGCCGAGTAGGGGCTGGCGCACGCGGTCACCCCGTTGACGGCCTGTTTGAAGTACTGGGTCACCATGGACTGGGCCGCCGAGTTCGGAATGTAGCTCATCGTTGGGAAGGACAGAATCAGTCAGTGGCTGGTTGGACTTTGCCGGGGAAATCACTCAACTGTTGGACTGCAAAAGGATTACGCAAAATGTGAGGAAGGAATCGAGGTGAAGAAGGAAAGAGTCTTTCTTCATCACCAAATTTCAACGGCTGAAGCCTTCAGACGGCAGGAAATGTGCGCCTGGATGGCCAGCCTTTCGGGGTTTTATGTGTCGGATGGGATTTCACGAGGTGGGCGTGTTGTCGGCATTTCGGGGGCCTGCCGAAGGCAATCGGAATGTGCATGCGCACATCCCGCATTTGTCCATTCCATTTGCGCAAGCGGCGGCGGCGGGGGGATGTTGATTGTATGGGGAATGGAAATGGAAATGGACACTGGGGCCGGCGAAAGTGCCGTCGCAATTAGCTGATTGGATGTGAACGAGAGAGCGCGAACAACCAACCACCCGGTGGTGGCCACAGGTAGGCAAACGGACTGCGGCATTTGCAAGAAATGGGATGCAAAAAGATAAAAGATTAGGGCACCAGCAAACGCCAGTAACCCAAATCCTTTGGCAACTATTTGATTGACAATTAATTAGCTGGGACGAAGTTGGTTGGTCCAGTTTTTGTGTCCGAGACAGTCAAACGCATTGTCTTCCAAACGACTTCACCCCAAAGAGAAGAGTCGTCTTTCAATCGCAGAAAAGAACTCTCCAATTCATACCCCCTCTGCTCCGGAGTCTGAATCCATTTTGGCGTTTGCCTTCGCCCACCACCACTGACTGCCGACCGTACACATTCACACATTCACATTCCCTTGCGCCAATTGACGCAATCGTCTCTGGCGCCTCCGAAATCCGCGGCTCTGCCAAATTCGGCTGTAAACAGCAATCCGATGGACGGCCGATTTGCCCATTGCCCTCTTGCGGCGCCGTTTTTGGCGGATTTTGACGCAGTGCACGGGATGCGCATTGCCCGATTGGGCACCGGGCGACCGGATTGGACTGTCGACGCAAGCAAATACTTAAATCCCGGCTGCGCGTCAGCAGTCCGAGAAAACATTGGATGCGCGGCCAAGAATGAATGTGAATGTGCGCACTGGCACAATTAGCGAGAGTGGCCGCCCGGGGAAATGGAAAGGCGGGCAGAGGGGCAATCGGAAGCGCAAAAAGTTTTGCCGATCAAAACAGTTTTGGGCCGGCAGAAAGGGTTGGGAACGAAAGCATTTATCGGAAGGCTGCGGCAATCTGTGGTAGGAGGCGGAAGCGGAAAGAGTTCTGCTCATTTGGCTCATTTGATCCCAGCAAAGGGAATGCCCCCAGTGATCGGAGCAGGCTTTGGACGACGGGTGCCTTTGATAAGCCATAACTAGGTCAGCGCTTAAGCTAAAAATTTGATTTGGACGCCAATGAAAAGCACAAAGTGTGCCTATCCAAATTTGCAATCAGTCGTTGGATAGCCCAAAAATTGGTAGAGTTATGGCCAAATGTTTGAAAATATTTTGGACACACTCATTCTTCTATAGCTCTGTTCCTTGCCAAGTTAAATTAGCTTGTCAAAGTCCCCGTCGCCCAAACGACAAGTACCGCCATTTGGTCGTTTGGGCAATGAAGGTTTACTCATTTCAAAAGTGCCCACTGACTGGAGCGACGGACTCCGCGCGGCTTAAGTCATCGCCCAGATGTGGGATAATGACGACGACGATTCGAGAACCCACAAATCCCGAGTCAGTCGCTGCACTTTCGGTCATGTTTGGGTGCGACAAACGACGATTTCGCAAAAGTACTGAGTACGGAGGAGGAGACTGAATGAATGGATGAATGAATGGAGAAGTGTGGCACTGGCCGTTGTGATTGGGGAAGTGAAATGGCGGTATTTTTGGCCGTCGCGCAAAGTGACGCCCCGCACCGTCATTCGGACTCGCGGAGCGCGGATAAACCGTTTAGCGCGCGATTATCGCGGCCAATTCGGCGCGGATTTGTGTGGCGCCGTTGTCCCCCGGCGGCCATTCGACAAATTTCGGCAAACCCCGGATTCCGGGGGATTTCGGGGCGACGGCACGTGGGCGCAGGAAATGACAAAAGTGCCGCAAAACACAAATAAAGCAGAGTGAGGCATTGCCGCTGGGTTCTCCAAACTGGCTTTACGGAAAATTTTAAAATCGTTTGTCCAAAAAGCTTGTTCCCTTTGCCTCTATTGGGAGACGCAAATATATGTACAAAATGAATGATGCCTTGGATAGTGGATAGAGTCGCTTTGCCGTTAAAATCTTTGGAAATGTTGACTGAAATGAATTAGACAATCAAAATGTGGCCAGACCCAAGACCCTTCAGTTGGTTGATAGATTTTGTCCCGGAACAGGACTTCGTCAAAGTCCATTCTCCGCTTGAATTTGGCCCTCTGGCGCCAACAATTTCAGTCGGATGAACAGTTCAGTCCAGTCCAGTCCCGGTCTTTTCGCCGTCCATTTCCCCATCAGAGTCCCTTTTCTCCGTTTTTCTTGCACTCAATTTCGCCAAAATCGATCCCATTTTGTGCCCGCGAACAAATCAATTCGCCCGAGGAACAAACAGCAGGAGCCCCAAAAACAACGCAATCCCATTTGTGTGCCTTAGCCTAACCCTAAGCCCTCTGCTGCTGGGCCTTTCCACCGGCGGATTATCAGCGGTTTACCCGGCGTAAGGCGATTTCGCGTGAGTTGGAGACTTTCGAGTGCGGGGCGATTACCCGTCCCCGGCCGTGGCTTTGGGCCCCGGCAGCAGCGCATAATCGGCCTGTGCCGGGCGGCGGCAGAGGAGGGCTTAGCCGCGCCAATTCCCGAGATTAGGAGGCGGCGCAAAGGGGGATGATCGCGGAAAGCTGATTGGCGGTGATCAGCCGCCGGGATTAGGCGCGCCAGCCGCCATTTGGGTTCGGCCAGAAAGAGGATTTGCATGGGAATGCGGGCGCCGGGTATTTAAATGTGCGGGGCTCTCCAGCAGGGCGGACGGAGGACTCTCTCGGGGCACAAATGCACCACTCGCCCCCACCCATCCACCCATCCAGTCAGTCAGTTGGGGTGGGAGTGGCTCCCCATTCCCATTGCAAATTGCCGCCCGCCCATTCGCCGGCGCCGCACAAATGTGTTTGCTGCTGCTCCACTTCCCCGCCGCCGCTACAGTAGACGCGAAGTGGTTGGCTGCGGCTGACGGGCAGTAGGGCTGCTCCCCCAAAAACACGTTCTCCTCGCCGCACATATTTAGCCCAGCCAATGCACAACATTCTGGTGGTTAAACCAAACAATTCATTCTTCGAGTGTTTTGGTCTCGAACAGCGACGAATGTTTTTTGTCCAGCCAAGTTTGCTCAGACAAATCTCCAAACAAACAGTTCGCCAATTTGAAATGGTTAAATCAAAATGTCAATTCTTTACCTGCCAAAAGCACTGAAACTGCCTAATAATATTCCTATATTTTGGGGTTTAAAAAAAGATGCCCCCGAGCCAAAGGCCTAAAAGGTGAAAAGCCCCCGCCAATTCTCGGGTCCTCTGCTTGTACCGTACAGTTTGGCCAAACCAAGTAAATGTGCCCGTGTCTGTCCGCACTTTGTTCCCCAGACGCTGTTCCCCCTCCTCCTCTGCTGCCACACCAAAGCCCCAACAAAACAGGCGAGTGCCCTAATCGGGTGAGAAAATGCCCTGCTCATCGTGCCCGTCCGCCCAGGAGTCTTAGAGTCTTAGTTCCCCCAGGTCCCCTCACTTGGGCCCATTCATTGCCTCCTCTGCTGCTGATAAGGCCCTTCTAATGTTATAATCCACCACTCCCTCTCCCCCGATGGCGAGTGTGTTATTCTAGCCAGAAATGGGCTTATCAACGCCGCCGTCCCGGTCCCCAAAAGTTTGTCCGCGGAATGATTTATCGCGTCAACAAACGGCAAACGACCGTAACGCCAGCCAAGGGACACAAACACGTGGGAACTGCCGACTTGGTCGGCGGGGACCGGCCAATCTCGGCGGCTAAACCATTTTGGCGCCGCATTTCGGCAATTTCCCACGCCTGGCTGAGGGCAAACACAGCGCCCCGAATGTGCGGTCGGAGTGCCAATCTGCCCACTCTGTAATTATGCGTTTCCGCGGGGCAAAGAAAACCCGCCAAATTGGTGAGATCTTCTGGCTGGGCGGACACGAAGACAAAGATGGCGAGACTCCAAAAGAAGTCTGTGAACGTCTGAAATGAATCGGTTGTTTGTTTGTTTGTTCGAGTCGATTGCGGTCAAAACTCGAAACGTCCAAAATTCTATTATTTTTCGATAATGGATAAACGGAAAGTGTCCGTCTACATCAAAAGAGAGATATAGCAGATCAGAAGACATTTTGAACCTTCGCCATGCTTCCCCTCCATCATTCCATCAATCACCAACATTCAACACCAATGCCAATGAGATTCGCATTTGCATTTTTATTATTTGAATATGTATTTCATCATTTTTAATTTCGTAAATTTTGGCGTTTTCTGCTAAAATAAAAATGTGCGTCAGCGACCCAGAGAAACCAGTCGTCGTCATCTCGTCAGAGTCCGTCATCAGCGGCTGCCATCATTTTGTGTGTTTATTGCAAAATAATCGTTGCTGCCTTCCGCGATGCAGTGCGCGAAACTTTACGGCCGTTGCGCGAAGGACAAGCGGCAACATTCGATTGGGGAATGAATGATGGTGGAGTGGATGTGTGGGAATGGGGAATGGGGCATTGTATTGTGTCTGTCCCCCCATCGACCTGTGGGCTTTGGCGGCGCCAAAAATATTTGCCGAACCAATTTGCCGTGCAGCGGCCGCAGTGCTCTCGATCTCGAATGGCGGAACGACGACGCGGGATTAGCGGCGGCAACGGCGGGCGCTGATTTGCAGTGGAATGCAAATAAGGGTGGGCAGAGGGCCTTTCCGGGCGGTTGGCGCCCGATCGGCACAGCAGCGGCACAAAGGGGCGGATTAGCCCCTCGCCCGATCGGCCGGCGGCCCCACTGGATTAGCGCCGCAGCCGCGAGGGTCGCGCACAAAACGAGAATGTGGGAGGGGAGAGTGCTGAAGAACAGAACACTCACTCCAACTCCAACTACCATCAGCCGCCGCCACCACTCGTTTGGGGCGCACAACTAAACGCCGACAATTTGGCGAAGGGAAGGGAGAATTGGCGGAAAACAGGGCACGACAGTGGACCGACCCCAAATGGGTGTTTTTGCGGTGGGCAATGAATGGTTCCGGTGGATTCACCAAAAATTGGGAGGCAATCAATTTCCAGCAGGAGTGTAAATATTTGACGAAAAGTCTTTAATGGCACAACCCGGATTCAGTTCAACTTTGGATGCCTCTGCCTAACGCATTTCTCTTCCCGGAATAGTCTCCGTTCATTTGTGGTTGGGTCCCCAAGTCCCCATCCATCCATTACTGCTCGGGTCCATTAGCAGCTGCTGCTGCCCCCATTTTGGGTTGGCCCTCTTTGCCGTATTGCGCGAACACAACCAGCAATTAGCACAAACAGAGAGAGCAGCGAGTCAAGAGCGGGCCATTTCCGCGCAGTTTGTGTGTGTGCTCAGCGAATCTGCCCGATTCCCAGGGTCGGAAATGCCAAAACGAGCACAGTGCACACTGTGGCCGGGGCGAGAGTTGCCTTCCAATTAATTGCCCGTTTTCCGCACAAACATTCGCTCGTTGCCCGATTCCCTCCGTTTTCTGCGTTGGTTCCTCTCTCTGTTCTGATTCGTTCCTCATCATCTCGGCAAACACCGGGCCCAGGGGAAGGGAAGGCACTGACTGTTTGTGCTGTGCGGGACTGTGTGTGTGTAAAGTTTGGCTATGGGATTACGCAGTGATGAGGGAAGAAGGGAGAAGAAGAAGAAGACGCGGGGGAGGGAGGACTGGCTGGGACTGACTTTGTGCTCACACATTTGCGGGATTGAGGAGATTCGAGATGTTGGGGAGATGATGTGTGTGCCCGTCGAGTGCCACAGCCACACCGTCACCTACTTGAGTTTGTGAAAACCTGAAAATGCTTGGTTCCGAGAACCTTATAAAGAAAAAAATAAACATAATACAAGTCTCATCAATAGTAAAATACGAATAGTAGATCCTAACACCAATCAATCGTTCACTTATCAAACATGCCTAATCAGTAATCAGTAATCAATCCTTAGATTCCTATTCCCAGTTCATAGGTACATATCACATACCTATTACCTGTCACAATAGCGGAAGGAAAGGGGCATGACTGGCCTCGCAAAATCGGTCAGAACTCAAAACGAGCACTTCTTGAGACTTGTCATTCCCAATTCCCATTCTTCACATTGACGGCACACCGTCAGCAGCAACAGCGGATGCGAGGGCACACCAATCGTGGCGCACTACTGACTACTCCATTCGCATTCAAATGGCGGCATAGAGCACACTAATACCTATAATTGTTCGCGCTGAGGAAGCGCGCGGTAATGGACTCTTTCTTTCTTCCCCCAGCAGTGCGATAGATCCCCCATTCTCATTGACTCATTGTCGTGCGCTGAGCGATTTTGCGATTGAAATGTGCGGGCGGGAATGGCAGCGAGGGCGCACCACCGAATGTGTCAGGAGCCATCAAGATGTGTGCAAATTGGTGGCAAGAAAAAACCAATTGCCGCTGTTGGGGAAGGGCAATTTGGGGCGAAGTGAAAAATGCGTTATGGGATCCGAGGCAAATAAAGAAGGCCCGCCGCCGCCACAAAAAATGGCTGGGCCTTCTTTGTTCGCGTAGAAAAAGGGCAAAAAATATTTACATAAAATGAATGGAAAGACATACCAAAGTGAGAATACAACGAATGCTCACAGGCCTTTTAAAATGGTTCGAATTCTCGAACAAAAGGTCCTCAATCATATTTATATTTATACCTTTCCGCATTTTTGAACAATAATTCGAAAAAATGATAAATAAGTCAAATGCGGCGAATGGCAAAAATCGGACAAACTTTGAGGGAAATAACTACTAAATATTATTATTATCGCTATCAACGATGACGACTCTCTCGGGTTCTGAGTTCTGAGCGGCAGAAGTCCCTTCGGTGTCGGCAGTGGCTGTTCCGCCGTTCGTTTCGTCCACTGTTTGGGCAATTGGCGGCGCTGTTGGCTCATCCTGCGGGCCTTCAGGCTGAGACCCTTTCGCCGCGGACTCTGGAGCTGGTGTCTCTGCTGCTGGACAGGAAAATGACAAACTTTGGGCGAATGTAAACAGCCCTATTTTTATGCAATCCCAAATCCCTTTTCCTTTTGGGGCATTATTTTTTGCACTTCCCGTTCCTCACCTTGCGCCGCCAGTCTTGCCCGTTTTGGCCCCCTCAGTTCGTGTCTCGTCGACGGGATGCCCAGAGAGCCGTCCAGCGCCAGCAGTTTGGCCATGCTGTTGGTGTTGATGTGCCGGAGGGCGTAGCGGGCACTGGCGAACAGTTGGGCGCGGTCCCTGTCCGACAGCGGCTGAACGACGTCCACCGGGAGCTTCTCGCACGGGTCCAGCAGCGAAGAGCCCTCTGCGAAATAGGGGGACTGATCGGGGTCAATTGCATTAAAGCATCGACACGCCTTCCTAAGCCCAATTTGTGTTTTTCACGATTGAAAGCATTTTTGCGGTTCACATGATTTGCAGTTTGCACCGAGAGAAGAGACACCGGAGATTGAAGGGGACTCACTTGCCAGCACAACCCCCTCTGAGATGGCGAAGAACAGTCGTTTCAGCGCATTGCTCGGACTCGTGCTGCTGCTGTCCTTCTCGTTGGTGGACTTTGGCTCCGACCTGAGCGCACTCTCCACGACGAGTTCGATCATCTGCAAAGGCAATTGTTGAATGGTTTTTATTCTTCATTTTTCGGCCAATCTTCATTACCCAGTCGTTGAGCACCTCCCAGGCGGGCACTCGCCGGCGAATGTCCCGGATCAGCTTCACCACGCAGTTCATCCACTGGTGCGGCGCACTGCGCACCTGGTAGAACTTGGTGCGCCGCATCTCGGCCAGTGCGCGCAAACAGGGCGCACTCGGCAACGCGTTGGGCGGCTCCACGTACGCGTAGTAGCTCAGGTCTGGGAGAATCGAATTGGCGTGTGGGGGAATGCAGGAATGGCTGACTCCCCGGCGACCATTGCCGCATAGCGGGACAGGTCAGTGTCACGAAGACGCCGATCGGAACGTCCAACTGGGAGACGGACAGGGCCGACTGTTGGGCGCACTCCAGCACGCAAATGGGCTGGCGGCCAGAGGAATTCTAGAAATCAGGGAATCAATCAACGATCACAGCCATCTCGAAGGCGGTGGTTGGTTATTACAGACATCGAGAAATCGCCTGAACAGCCCCAGCACTCGGAAGAGCAGTTCCCTGGTGGGGACCACTGAGCAGAGCACCACCAGATCGGCCTGAAACGTGGGGGTTCACACACACGGTTTCACGCGTTTGTCGGGACCACCCGTCTGTCCGACTTCAACAGCAGCTGCTTGGCCAGCAATCCCACGCGCATGATTCCGTGCAGCAGCCGAGGGGACGTGTCGCCGCCTCCCCGCTCCGTCTCGATGAATTCGGAAACGGTGAAGAGTGTCTCCTCCACCCGGATGACCAACTGCTCCAGCATCGCCTTCTCCTCGTAACTGAGTTCGATCAGTGTCTCCTTGTCCAGCACAGTCTGGTCGTTGCGCTCTTGCGGATGCGTGACTCCCAGCGCCGCATTCAGTTCACTGAAAGGTGTGAAGTAGTGAAGCCGTATGGTTGGATCTTTCAGACTATTGGTTTCCAAAATCAATTAATCATTTATTATCGGTTTTTATCCGTCAATTATTGAATATTTGAAAACCTTGTTGTGGCCGAGTTTGGGTCCTTGGTGGACAGCAAATGTGCGGGAAGGGCAGGAATTGGTTTGTTGGCCTTGAGCAGCATCTTGATCGCCTGCAACCAAAGACAACGACCAAGTCAGCTAATGAAGATAGAGCCAACCCTTTGATGTTTTTGCCCGGCCAAGTGTGCCTCGAATACGGGCATTCCGCTGCACTCAACGTTGCAAACTTCGCAATGGTAGCCGGCCTTCTGGCCGGACCCGAATGGAGTATTCTGCTGTGCAAGTTCCCTTTGCGTTTCCGCCTTCCGATTGTGGTTTTTGCCGTCCAGATGCGACTGGAAGGTCAGTTCACTTCCACAAGTCACTTTGCAAATATCACAAAAGTAGGTCTGGTTTCTCTTGGCCTGCTTGTGTGTGCGTCCCCCCGTTGCCTCATACTCGCAGTCGTAACTGAGATTGATCAACAATTCTAAACATTTTTTTATCTAGTTCTATGCCTCTCGTAGTGATTGCTGTAGTCTTCGCATTCTTGCCCATCCTCGCCTTCTGTGTCGG
Source organism: Radopholus similis (assembly GCA_013357305.1). Lineage (NCBI taxonomy): Eukaryota > Metazoa > Nematoda > Chromadorea > Rhabditida > Pratylenchidae > Radopholus > Radopholus similis. The sequence goes on along the minus strand of VAHH01000404.1, from coordinate 7,928 downwards.
TGCGCGAGAACTCGTAGTTGCCGTAGAAGTGCCCATTCGCGGAAAAATTGTTGTTATTGTTGTTGCTAGTTGTTGGCATCGGCCAGTGTTGTTGCTCCCATCCCTCGTCGTCATTAGCAAAAAATCCTGCCAAGTACGATGAATTACATTCGGAAATTCCCGTTTAACCGTGATACTGGGATTGTGGGATTGAAGCTGCATTGGCCATTGCTGATTGTGACTGAGCCCTGATGGCTCCATTGTTCCGTTGTGGTTGTGGAAATGGATGTATTGGCACATAGTGTTGCGCATAATTTTGTGGAGAAGGAAACTGCGGATGTCCTGCTGGAGAAGGCCGTTGAAAAGTGTGGATTGGTGGTTGCCCAACAATTTGGAAAAAGCCGTGTCCCCTTGCTCCAAGCTGAGGCCTTTCACCGAGTGGTGTCAAATTTGCATTTCCTTCCGGTGCTTTTCCTCCGCCATGCCCATTTTTGGCACTATTGTTTTTTGGTCGGACTTTGTTATTGTTCATAAATAACATAAAACACGTATGCTAAAGCATTTTATTACTCATTATCATTAGTCATTAATAATCTGGTCATCCCTAACCGAAATAAAAAAAAATGGAATCAATCCCTTGGCCTGTCTAGCGTTGAGTTGATGTTTGACTTAATAGCAGGGTTCCGATCGGTTCGAAGCATGAAAAAAGGACATTCATAAAGAAAAAAAGGACAGCAAAGGCAATGACCAATGAAAAAAAGGACACATCAATTTTTGCTATTTTCGATCAAAAATCGGAGTATAAATATCAAAATCAATTGTATTTCTCTCCAGAAACGGTTGCTTTCAACAGTTTTTTGTTTTCGAATGCTCAGTTGCAGAAGGAGCCCTGAATTTCGCGCCGCAGGCGAGATCGGAACCCTGCTTAATAGGTTAATAGACTTTGATTCTTTGAATTACCTATTTGATAAAATGGACAGACTGTCCTTTTTCTTCATCTTTCCTCTCTTTTTGCCTGCTATTTCCCCTTTCTTTTAACCCATCGCCAAACGCCATTCTCAAATCTATAAAATGATTTCTGCTGCTTATTGCTAAAGGATTCTCTATCGAAAATGGAAATGGAATGTTTGCTAATTTAATTTGCATTGCAACAAATATCCAAAAATGGCTGCCAACGGTACAGCATTTGCCAACATAAATTTGAGTGACTTTTCTGTCAAGGAAATCCTTGGCGTAAATTCGGAAAGAAAGTCGATATTCATTCTATTGGAAAAAGGCGACGAGAAGGCAGTTCTCGTTTGTAAGTGGCCAATTCAAATTTTTAAAGAAATACTTGCTCCCATTCCAGGCGATAAACATGCTTTTGAAGAAAACATACCCAGCGTTTGCAAATGGCTTCAAAGTGCCACACTTCGTCTGATCGAACACAATGATCGCTTTGGAAACTTCGAAATGCGTCTCCAACCAGAGCACAATGGTAGAAATTGGCAATAGTGTTATAACAGAAAAACCCCTCTTTTAGAGGTCAAAACAGCGTTTATTTATCCCGCGACGGATTTCGATGTCGCCAAATATCGCAGTGAAGAGCATTTCATGCTTCGCGAGACTCCGGACGACTACAAGAATATTGTGCTGCCGTACTTGAAAGAGTCGGGTCATGAAAGGCACTTGACGGTAATCAATCAATTGGACTCAAATTTAATCGTCTTTCATTCATTTCGCATTTCAGTGGGTGTACAATTTCCTGGACAAGAAGGCGGAAGAGGAGCGAATTTTGCTCGAGAATGATAATAAGCGGAATGGATTTCTGTTGGCGCCTGACCTCAAATGGAACGGCACTAACCTGGACGAACTCTATGTGCTGGCCGTGGTCCATCGGCGAGATCTGAAATCGGTGCGAGAGCTCACGCCGGAGGAATTGCCTCTGCTGGAAAACATCCGCGACCAGTCCGCCAAGTTCATCAAAGACAAATATGGATTGGAGCGCAAACAGCTCAAGATGTATTTCCACTACCAGGTCCGCTCAAACAGTTTCTCTAGTGTTCACCCCGGGTGCTTTCAGCCCACTTTCTACCATCTCCACGTCCACATTGTGGCTCTCAAATACGACGCACCTGGCTGGGGAGGAACGTCCATCCTGCTGGATGATGTTTTCACTTACATCCCACACAATTTATCGTTTTTCGATTGTTTAGGTGATCGACAATATCAAAATTTTCCCGGACTACTATCAGAGGGCCACTCTGCCCTTTGTGCGCAAAGCGAACCATCCAATGTACCTCAGATTCGTGGAAGCCGGACGTGTGTAATTTTTTTGCAAGACGGATCTCAAAGGAAATTTCCAATTTGTTGATTGTACAAATGGTTTATTCTGCAAATAAATGCTTTAAATTGAACGACAATTCACATTATATTAAAGTTTAAACACTATAACAGTTTAACCTTCCGTTATATTGCTTATTACTACGTTATCACTATTTCATTTGCACAAGTTTAGAACAGTATTTGAAAGGGTTATGCTCGCATTCTGGTAAGTTATTTTGGTATTATATTTATGACATTATGACTGCAAACATTAGTAAATCCAATGCACTTTCAGTCCCAGTTGTGGCACTCTTTTGACGCTGACGGACGGTAGCGACTACTGCAAGCAGTATTCGTGCACCTCTTGCCCTTATGTGTTGCCAATCACGCAAAAGGCATCCCAGCCCAGCCAATCAATCCACACCCACATTTTCCTTTTGCAGCTGACCAGCCGAATATACCCCAAAAAGAAGGAGGACGACAAGATCATTGGCGGGACCGAAATGTGGGACAATGCGCAAGTCACAAATGGTTGGGGGCCAATCGATTGGAATGTGGTTCGCCAACCCCCTTTGTTTAAGAGCGATGTCCGAAATGTGAGCACGACAGGGCCTACTTCCAACAAATCCAAACTCGAAGTGCTGATGAGCCGATGACCATATTCTATCGTTGCGCAAGCTGTGGCCATCGATGGAAAGAATGAAATGGAAATTATTCACTGCTCACAATCGATTAAACATATTTAATTTGCGATTTTCGTTTGGGAGGAGTGATTGTTGATAATTGTTTTATTGGCCATTGTTATGCCTGATGAGTGTTCTTTTTCCGCGAATGTCACAATTGTCCATTCCAACAGTTGTGATAAATCAGCATGCGCGGGGAGGGCAAGAATGCTCGAACACTGCAGCAAATCAAACGGCTGGCCCAGAGCTACGACTCGTATTCGCGCGAGGAGTTCTCCAAGGAGCTGGAGAGGCTGATCCGGCAGAAGTTGCTGCACATCGGTGTGAACACGCACGACATTCTCAAGGGCTACGCGGCCGTTGTGGAGTACTTGTCGCAGTGCGACCCCTCATTCGTGCTAGTCCACCGCATCTGCCGCATCATTCGGGATTACGTCAAGTGAGCGAAGAGAATGCAATTCACTGGCGGTTAAATTGTCAAATATTGAAAAGTCTGAACCCTTGAACACCGATGAATTCTGGAATTACACGCCTTCATTCCAGACAACGGCCGGACACAATGCGCACAATAATCACGTTCATCACCACCGAGAAGCCCGGCGACAACCAGTCCTCGGAGTTGGCAATCGCGAACGCCAACCGCCTTACTCTGATGCTGGACGAGGAGCAACTCCAAGAGTTTGTGCCAATGGTGGATGGACCTGTTAAGGGTTGATTCCCGTTTCCCCCGAAAGAGTGAACGACGAGTACGTGATCATGATTGACGACAACCTGGAGGACCGCTGGATGGACTGGACCCCGGACCCGATTGACGCGAATCCAAGTTGGCGAGGGACACGGGCGCAATAAGGATTATTGACCTCAGAGGAGAGTCGCCTGTTCCGCGAATCGGCGGACGTGTTCAACATGCTGGTGAGCATCTACGGCAGCAAGGACCTGTTCGTGAACGAGTACCAGCACTTGCTGGCCGAACGGCTGGTGGCCAACGGGTGGGACCGGCACTTGCAGTCGGAGTTCACCTACCTCGAGACGATGAAGCGCCGGTTCACCGACGGCGAGCTGGGCCATTGCGAAGTGAGGGCATCCACCGCAAATCCATCGCAATTAATTTTTTATTGTATACTGCTTGAACTTGCCGACCTCTTTTGTTTGAGACTTGAAGAATAGAAATCCATTTCTTTTTTTCCAACAGGTGATGCTGCGCGACATTCGCGATTCCTGCAAGCTGTCCAGCTACGCAGTCTCCACAGTCCCTTTCCCGGTCAGCCCCCGCATCATCTCGTTCGTGTATTGGCCCGAGATCGCGAACGCGAACAATTCACTGCACATAGCGCCAGTGTTCAAGGAGGCGCTGGACAGCTACGCGTCCGTGTACGTGCAGCACAAACCCGCCCGTTCGGTGAACTGGTACTCCGACTACGGGAGCCAGGTGGAGTTGGAGCTGGAGCTGGACGGCAAAGTGGTGCAGGTTGAGGCGCCGTTGGTCCAGGCGCAAATTCTGATCCTCTTCACGGAAAAAGGTGGAATGGGTTCTTTTTCCCGCTCCAGCGTGAAATTCACTTATGTTCATTGTTCAGAGCGTTGGGACATTTCGGAACTGCGCGAGGCGACTGGGCTGGACGTGTACGCGCTCAAGAAGCGTCTGGAATGGTGGACTTCGAAAGGCTTCCTGTGTCAAGGCCCGTTGGATGAAATTACGCTGGAAGAAACATTCTGTTTGACACCGAATGCGGAGTCCATTGAGGGCTACATCAAACAGGTGAGCAGGTGCATGGCGTGGCCATTTGGAAAACTCCGTTGAACCTCTCGAATCGCCCAAAATTCCAGAGCAGCGCCCAGGACAAGACCTTCCTGGACTACATGTTCAGCGACGACGAGGACGAAGACCAGCCGCCGATTGAAGACCTGGTCGAGGAATTGGAGCAGTACTGGCAGTACACCAAAGGACTGGTAATGCTAAATAATCTGTCGAACCGCTTCGCGCTCATTTTCCCGCCTATTAATTTCTGTAGTTGATGATGAATCGCGGCGCGGGTGAGCCTTTGACGGCGCAGTTTCTGCACCGCATGTTCAAGAACTTCACCAGTCCGGGAAAGGCGGCCCCTTCGCTGGAGGCGGTCCAAATGTTCATGCAGCGCAAAATACGCCAAAACCTGGTCAACGTCGAAAATGGCGTATATCGCGCAACGAAGGATCTCAAAACGATGGGAAAAGTGCACTAGTTGTGAATATCACTATTTCTGTTTTTGGGTAAATTCCTATGATATCGTCAATAATCACCTTTTCTTTCGATTCGCACACCCCCCCCCCCATTATGGATTTGTTGAATCGGATTTGGACCTCCGAAAAATAAAACTAGGGAAAAAATGAATTGGTCATTTTTTGGATTTCATTGTTCCCGACTTCGCCACTAGCAAATAAGTAAATATTTACCGATGCGTTGATGCGGTGAAATCCTCCGTCTGCCGTTTGGCGCCCGGTAATTTGGGCAGTGGAAATTTGGGCAGTGACGGTAATTTGGGCAGTGCCCGGTAAAATGGGCAGTGAAAATTTGGGCAGTAGCTATAAAACTTAAAAACTGACCAAATTTCAACATCAAAAGTCAAAACCCTAACCCAAACGGCCCTCTTTAGGGCCACAACCAAACGAAAGCGAGCTGGCATCAAACTTTGGTCGGAGATCGGTGGGGGTTAACCTATAACTTTGTGCATATTGGTCGGATCAGCGCTTAAGTTTAAGCTTAGTCTAAGCCTAACGTGTAGCTGAGTTGGCTATTTTGGCTTAAAGCCTAGGCTAGCTTATGCTTAAGCTTAGCTTATGTCTAAGCCTAACGTGTAGCCGAGTAGGTTATTTTGACCTTAAGCTTGCAAAAGTTTTGATTTTGTCCCACACAACAACAAAAGGCAAAATGTTCAAAATGTCATAAGGTCATAACTTTGTCCAGATTGGTCGGACCAACAAGATTTTGATACCATTCGATTCAGCTCGCCGAGACGCGTCGAATGAGCTATAACATGTGTTGGTTTGACCAAATTTCACATTGCAATCTTACTACGATTTTGCCAACTTTGACATGTCATAACTCGGTTCAAAATTTTGCCGGCCAGAAATTTTTGCTGATTCGTGCCTAACTCTACGAGAGGAATCGAATGGTATGTGGCTCGAATGAAAAATCGTTTAGTCCCCTAATCTTGACTTATACCGAAATTCGTTGAAAAGAGATCAAGTCACTTGGCTCGCTTTCGTTTGGTTGTGGCCCTAAAGAGGGCCGTTTGGGTTAGGGTTTTGACTTTTGATGTTGAAATTTGGTCAGTTTTTAAGTTTTATAGCTACTGCCCAAATTTCCACTGCCCAAATTTCCATCGCCCTGCCGTTTATCCTTTTACCTCCGCAATCCAGCAGCAGGACGCAGCAGCAATGGAGAGAACGCAAACACGATAGTAACGACTGGCGAGCTAGCAAGCCGCTGCGCCGATAGATAGACAAGCAAGAACCAGACCAAGAAAAAGAATGGTATATAATACACATATACTACGCACAGTGGGTAAATGTTACGTTACAGTTTACTTGCGCATTGCATTGCGCAGCTAGGTTTACTATTTAGCAGTTGAAATATTTAGATTTTCAGCAGAAATATTAAACTGCATTCGTAGTATTATATTCCCGTAACTATTTTTTACCAACAACCATTTACTGTTCCCCTGTTTCTCCCTAAATTATACTACCTAGGTACCTAGTTCCTCCTCATGATGAACAACGAAGACTCCCGAAGGCTATCGGCCACTCCTGGATTTGTACAACGGAATGATTATTATGACCTACTGGAAGTGTCGAATACGGCGCCGATAAGACCTCTGAATGAGTTGATCCATGAGATTGTGTCTGCTTCTGGTGCACGTTTGAGGGAGATGGTTACGCTAGTCGGTGTAAGTGCTTCAACAAAAAATGAGAGCGCTATTATATGTACAACCTCAACAAAACAGAGTTTCTATACCGCTCGCTATTTTATTTCTAATCTAAACAAGTGAAATTTGCAAAATCCGAATCTCTGGTGCCGAATTACGCAAACCTTGTTTTAGAACTGCGTTTGGGAGGATTTTTTCACCGTATACCCGAATGACCAAACGCGAAGAAAACGCCTCTTGTGCATCATTTTGCCTCATGGAGGCTGCACGGTGTTCGACTGGTACACACTCGTGCATCAACGCTGCGCATGGAGCTGGGAGTTGACGAAATATGAAGTCCGAATTTGATAAAGGTTGAAATAATGGGAAAAATAAAAAAATAAAACCCTCCACTCGCAAATGAAAGTGAATGCATTCATCTAAATCGCATCGGTTATTGATATGGATGAACCCAATGAGCACCTAATCGTCTTCTTTATTTTTGCAATTCAAAGATCAGTGTCCTTGTAGAAGTTACTCATAGTGTTTTCTTTATAAATCTTCCTGAAAATTTCAACAGACAGCTGGATCTATAAAAAGTATCTCTTCTGGATCAGACTACCTTGGAAGATAGTAATCAATATGCATTTTTCAAGATATCCGCTTAAGTAATTAACGTAAAATCTGAACATTAGAAGTCGGGATCAGGAAAGCAAATTTCCAATTTACTCGAATAAGATCACGTCACTAAATCTAGACTCTAGACTAAACCGGGTTCAAGAGCTGGTACATTCAATACTGTTACCGATTAAAGGATTCACCTTATCCATGCCATCCATCTCTGATCTTCTTTTCCCATCCTCCCCCTGTCTTCTATTAGTCTAATTAAGTAATTAAGACGTCTGGGTGCATTGCATCCTTTGAAACTTTGTTTTCTCTGCGGATACACTATATTCAAATTCAACAACAACAAACAAAAGAAAAACTGAATACTAGGGTCCGTAACAAAATTATAGCCTCACCCCGTTTTTGGCGGTTTCTCTCACTTCTAATGCACCCAGAGAGCTGAAATTTGGGG
>VAHH01000403.1:0-32073 GCA_013357305.1 Radopholus similis | reverse complement strand
ATCAAGGGCGTCGAGAAGTCGGAGGGCGGCGGAAAGGTCACCAAGTCCGCACAGAAGGCTGGCGCCGCTCCGGCCAAGAAGAAGTGAGGCGTGGGACGAGAAATTTCCAGTTTCTTTTACCTTCGCAATCCCTGTCTGTTTCTCATTTATTGTTGGTAATTGTATTGGTAATGGATCTGGATGCGATGATAAACCGTTTCTTGTTGGGTCTTTTTGGTTGGTTGATTGAAATTTTTGTTGGTAAACTGTACAGCTATCGCTCGAACTATTTATTACTGTAATGAATTTCTGCTATTTATTGATGCTAAATCGCATCGTCGATAGATCATTTCGGCAAATTTCAGTTCCATTTACTAGTAGTTTAAATTCGGCGAAGACAATTCGACGCTCAATGTCGGAGGAGGTGGAGAAGGCACAAACTGCCAAGCCGGGCGGAGATACCATTTTCGGGAAAATCGTACGGAAGGAGATCAAGGCGGACATTCTCTTCGAGGACGACGAAGTATTGTATAATTTGTTTTGTCGAATGCCCTAATGGCAGTCGTCTTTTGATTAAGGTGCTCGCTTTCAGCGACGTCAGTCCGCAAGCCCCAGTCCATTTCCTCGTAATTCCGAAAAAGCCCATCGCGTCATTGGATTCGAGCGGGACCGAGGTTTGGCTGCTGGCGCATGAATAATGTGTGATAGAGGGGAGTTTATATTTCAGGACCAATCTTTGCTGGGGAAGATGATGCTGACCGCGAAGGAAGTTGCGAAGAAAAAGGGTCTGGCGAACGGATACAGACTGGTGGTCAACAACGGGCCCGACGGCTGCCAAAGTGTCTACCATTTGCATCTGCACGTCATGGGGGGCCGCCAAATGGGCTGGCCACCGGGCTAATTTAATGAACAGAAGAAACATTCATATAATTTATGTTAGAAAAAATGTGCTCCCTGTAAAAAGTTAATGGCAGTTGTGGAATTGTTCGATCCAGTTTTGTGATAAACGTAGAATCAACATCTAACTAGTGTGTTGCACCGCGTTTTCCTTCCAAGAGCATGTCCCATCCGCATAAACCTCCTTCTTCCAAATTGGCACTGTCCTCTTCAGCTCATCAATCAGCCACTTTGTCGCAGCGATAGCTGCATTCCTTTGAGGGGCGCTGGCAGCAATCACAACCGAAGATTCGCCAACGGGCACAAAACTGTCAAATGTTTTGACTTTTAAAGACACCCCAAAAATAAGGCACCCAAGTCTGTGACTGATGAAGATTCGCAGAATGCTGGGATCGACCTCCTTTCTCGCCCTTTTGCACAAAATCGCCATTTCCCGCAGGGCCATTTCTTCGTAGGCCTCATATTCGAGTGTTTCAACCTTTCGGCCATCAAAGGTGTCCCTTGTGGTTCCTAGAATCTCAAAATGTGAATCATCGAAGTATTTGGTCCATACAAATTTCGAACCAACGAAAAGTGAATTGGCCCCGCATGACGGTGACGAGATCCATTGCAAAGCTTCATCGCCTGAAAGGGCACTTCCACTCAACGCGCACTGGTCGTGTATCGCGTGTTGAAACTGTGGGGACAGAACAAATCCATATGTTAGTTTGATCGCTATTTTCACTTAAAGCACCTCGAGTATCACATCGCAAAGTTCAACTGTTTGGTTTGAACTCATGAAGGTTATCTCCCGTTTCTTCTTCGCCGATGAACAACTCACTTTGCTCCACGTTTCTTCGTAGGACGGCCAAACTATTTGGTCAAAGTATCTGTTGTATTTATGAGATCTGTGCGCATCCCCATCCACACCCAGTGTTCAAACCCCTTCTCATCAGGCGGATCGTACACCCTGAGCAGCCTCCTCTCCCTGCACACCTCCTTGTCGATTGTGAGGAACAATGTGCGGTCGATTTGGTCGAAAAGGGCCTCCAGGTCCGTGATCATGTTTCCCTCGATTATCAGCACATCCAACTCGGGATTGGTCTTTTCCTTGGTGACTGCCTCTAGCATTGCCTTTCCATCCAGCTGCACAATAATTGGGACCCTTTCATTTTGAAATAGTTCCCGAAATCAGCAGTTTACCGCGTCGACTCGGTCATAGTCATAGAACATTATGCTGGGCTCTTCCAAATTCCGCAGAGTCCTCACGTGTTCCTTCTCTTTGTAGAATTGATCCTGGCCAATCAATTCAGCATTCAGCCCGCTCCGCTGCAGCTCTTCCAGCAATTTTCCGGCCAAAGAACTCTTCCCCGTGCAGGTACTTGAAAGCGATGATGTATCTCTCCACCCATCCAACGAAACCGACAATAACTCTCACCTCCCCGCAAACCCCAGCACCTTGAGCCCCTTTTTGGTTTCGCGACCGAACACCAAACGGAGCATTGGGTCTTCAGCGGATGACATTCCCCTTTGAAAAATGTTTAGTGTCTGTTGCAGAATTATGCGCAGAAAATTCAATCATCCGCGAAAAAGGATTTCTCAAAAAACTCCTTCAATTGTCGCAAATCATATATTTATATAAAATAGTACTCGTATTAATTAATTATCGACACTCGTAGGCAAATGTTAATTAAAATGGGGGAAATGCGAACACTATTCCACAATTTCCAAGGCGATCATTGCCTTTGCCTTGGCCGTTCTTTCACTGCGATCACGTCTCCTATTCCGCTTTGACAGTCCGTTCTCTGTACAGCATTCCTTTACGCGGTTTTGCACTCGTTCTGCAAAAGCTGTTTCCTGTTGTCGTTCGATAGAATCGCTTGGACCCGCATTTGAAGAACCGAGGAAATCGCTGGGAGAGAGACCGCACAGAGCAAGTGCCTACATTGCATTTTGGGATAAAATGACCATTACACCCCATTCCAATAGTTACTTTGGAACGAAAGCCTCCGGAACTCAGAGAGAAGATTTTTGCGAGACTTTCAGCAACACTTTGCGCTAATTCCGTAGTACCGCCGGTAACCGTTTCCTTTTGCCTGACTGTCACCTCTTCATCACTTTCGTTTGCGAAATCATCGTCCGATGATGACATCCAGTCGGCCGAAGAAATTTCGTCCAAATTGGAGCCTAGAAACGGAAACATTTAGACCATCAAGGGCACAACAAACTTGTCGAGACGAACTCCGATTCTCCTTCGTCTTTGTCGGAAAACTGTTGCGGAGTGGAGGCACCTTCCTCCATCTGCTGACGTTGTGCGGAAAAGTTGGATGCGGAAGAATGGTCGGAAAAGCAAGCACCCTAAGAGGGGAGTATTCGTTCGGTGGCGGTGAACGATACCTGCATCAATTCCGTCGGCCATTTGGTCGTCCTCCGTTGGGTCAGCCCAGCTTGAGGCAGACCCCTCCCCGCTCAGGCTAAATTCGCCGCAGCTCCCAGAAGACATTGAGAACCGATCGCCATCCTGAAAGCCTGGTCCCCCTGCCAGCACCTCGTAATCGTCTTCTAGGAATGGAATTATTACTTGTGTCTCCGTTATGCTAAAATAAGTAAAAATTGGAACCACATTTTTAGCGAAAATAAAGTAAAGAACTCATCAACTATTTATAAAATTAATGCACTCTGCTGATGTGCTGTAGGTATTTATCGAAAAAAATATCAGTCATAAATAGGCACAGAAAGAGACACTGTGTGATGAGATCGTTGTGCGTTGAATCATCAGATATCGCGCAACATAGCGAACCGTGTCTTGTTAGCGACGGCAGCGGCGGAAGCGGATGTTGTCGGCTCTTCATCGGGTTCGCTTGCACTCTCGTGGCTGACGTGAACGACTCCTCTCGGATTAGTAGTTTGACTGGCGCGACGTGGCGGGATCACTTGCTGGTCCGGGTCAAAGTTGAAGTTTTCCAGGAGCTCCTCCTCGAACACTTCTCCGCATTCGCCATTCGGACATTTGCAGGGGAACTCCAGACATCTAAATTCAGCGAATTGGACAATGTAACTGTCCCTTGCACACATACTTCAGCATGCAGTTCGCGTGGAAATGTTTGTCGCAGAGGCACACATGGGACAGGCGACTGACCACAATGGCATGCTTGCAGAGTTCACATTTTGGCACGTGCAGATCCTCAAACAGCGGCTCCAGTTCGGCCACAGTGCACGGGTGCAGACGGATGGTGCCAGAATTCTGAACCAGAACACGGTGCGTGCTCCACCAAATAGGTATGCAAAACTGACCACCACAATCCAGTGCTCCACCTCCAACTTTTGCAGCAGCTCATGCGTCTTCTGCAACTTCCAGCCCTTCCGACCGGCGTAAAGGAACGCCATGTTCAGAGGGCACTCCCCCGCCGTCTTCTCAGCCATGTTTCGTTCACTCATCGCCGCCTCTTCGGCCGAGTCGTTGGGATCCTCCGCATCGCGGTACTCCCAGAAAATGAGACGCAGCCAGCGATAGAACATGGCCAGCTCGTCCTTGCTGAGAGCACACGCCTTCAGGGATTTCTCCGAGTAGGGCAGTTCGGAGATGAGCACCAGGTAGTCGACCAGACGACAGTACTCGTGCATAACCCTCACAACACGGAGTCCGAGGGCACTCAGCTTGGAGTTGAACGTCCGCAACAGGGTGGCCACCACATTCTGGTCCTCTTCCCTGATCCCGACAAAACCTGAAACACAAATAACTTTTTAGTTTCGATTGAATTCTGCACCTTTAAAGCGGTTATTCTCGAAATAATTGCAAATCTCCAGAAAGATTTTGGGCACTTCAGAAGTCTGAAAAATTTGGTGTTTCGGGGTATATGATTCAGTGTGTGTTCTTGTTACTTCGATGTAACGCCGTTTCATCAGCAAATTCAAGAATTCTCTGTGCGTATCGCTGTAGGTCTCACAGTAGCCCAACAAAACATTGATGTCGGCAGTTCGACGCTTTCTCGATACTGCTAGGGCCATCTTTGGAATATAGTTCTTGGCAAATGTGACACTTAGAAAATTCGCAAATATCGACATAATCGAAAAGTATGTATTTTTCACTGGCAATGTACCGAATTATCGCAAATAATTTTATTTTCAAACAAAACAGTGAAGCAAGCGCCTTATGCCGGTCTCATTCGCCTGCCGCCATTCGGCCCCTCTTCCCCCATCGCTTGTTTTTCTCGATCGGCGCTTCCACTTCAAATTCGAGTGGATCAATTCCCTTTGCCGCACTTTGGAATCTGCAAAAAGGGAACGAATGAGGCACATCCAAATCGATCAACGGGACTTTTTGCAAAGCGCGTAGATCCTTTTGCGGCGTTTGCTGGTCACGTCCTTGTGTTTGCCAACATCGAACAGCAACTCTCCAATGCGTCCATAGTCCAAACCCAGACTCGCACTTTCAATTGGACCTCCTCCTCCGTCCGACTAAACCAGCAGCAAATAGAGAACAAGGACTCCCAAAAGGTACCTTCTCGCCTTCCTCTAATTCTTCATTTTCCTCCGCCCTTTCATTCAAACGCTCTGAGAAGTCGCACAACATTGCATCGAAGACATCTGTGCACACACTCCGAAAATATGTGTCACTAAAGTGGCATATTGCCTTGCTAAAACAAGAAAAAATTAAACTCACGATATCTTTTCGCGGAGCAATTCAATGTAGGGCCGGATGAAGACAATTGAGCGCTTTGTGTCCAATGCGCCGGCACTCGCGTTGTCCAATTCGTCCAACCACAACGAGGAAAAATGGTATTTCAGAGAGTCGCAAATGGGAGATTTCGGGGAGATGAGTGTTTCTCGGAAGAAGTGCAGGTACTTCTCAACTGAATTGCCCCATAAAATAATGCCCATTCATCATTAACGCACCCAAAGTTTCGTTCCAGTCTTTTGACGCGAGCCGATTCAGTAATTTACGAACCAATCGACGGACGAGCTGATCGGCAATAAATTTGAATGATAGGGGAATTAAAAGGCGGAGACCATGAGAAATTTGTCCATCCTCCATTTGTCGATGTTTGGCCATTCTTTGGACAAAGTCGAGATGACTGCCTTCACAAACGCCAGTAAATGCTCTTCGGCGCAGAAGTGCTCAATCAGTGCGCAAATTTCATCTGCCAATTCCTCTTGCAGAAGCATCTTGTCTTGCATCCACAACGCGTAGTGAAGTCCTTTGCAGAGTCGGCTAAGTGATTCGAGCGAAAACCCTGAATTGGTGAAGTTATTTGGAGTTTAGTATTCGATTCTCTCACCATTTCTCGCAGACTGTTCCTTGATATGTTGCTGCAGATTTTTAAGGGCCCTCTTTCTTATCACCGGATCACAACTGGCCATCCGTTGCGCAAAAACAATTTCAACAGCTTCCATGTCTTCATCCATTTTGGACTCCAATTTCGAAGCTACTAATGGTAACAGTGATGAGAATGAATTAAACGCAAACACAATTAACAATTTTAATTGAGATTTTGAACCTTGAATTACAATCTACAAACGTACAAACTAGAAACTACAACTACTGGGGTACTGCGTACTGGGACTCTTTGTCCATCATATCAGATCGCCATGAATTTAAAATGAATATCTATTCGGATCCGGATTGGGCCGGTTTGGCCTTTGGCGCGGCCGATTGGCGCCGGTCGGCAGTTTGGCGCTTTATAAAAATAAAAAATCAGGATTAAATTACTTTAACTAGGCAATGAACAAGGTATTGCTGAAGCTACGTTATGGTTCTGAAATATGCAAAAAATGGATCAATCGCAACAATGAAAAGGATACTATCAAAGACCTGATGAAAAACGTGCAGAGCTGCTTCAGCATTGATGACTCGATTGGGATCAAATTGAAATATCGGGATAGAGGTTTCTATTTAAATACAAGAACTCACGAAATACAAAATTGCAGAGAACGATTGGATTACATTAAATTGCGACGATGATTTTGTAATTGCATTCGAAACGATGAGCCAAGAGCTTTTCGTGGACATAATCAAGGACAAAGGTGCAAAAAGAAGGACGAGTTCGATTGGATGTGAGTCTCCACCAAAGAAGGTTGGATTATTTTCGTTTTTTATTAATCTCAAATATTATTTAGCCGAGACTTGAAGAAGCTGCGTACACCAGCTGGCATAAAAATGGCCTTCAATTCTTTTATTACTTGTTACGCGAGAATGACAAGGAGAACAAAAAGCGCTGTGTGACCGCAATTCACCCCCGCTACTCTGTCACATATCGGCATGGCAAGAATAGAAAAATCCGCGTCCGACACTTAGATGATAAGAACCGGCCTGTTCTCGGCGACATTTTCAACGTTTACTCCTACGTGGGCGATATACCGATTGAAGTTGAAGCTGTGTATGCATGTGATATCCGAGATTTCTTGATCCTCAAAGCAACAAAGGAGGGAGAGTTTTTCAAAGGAGACATTCAATCAGTCGACTCACACATTCTTGAAATACCACTACAAGTTGGTCGTCATCTTCAAGCAATTGGCTTATCTACCAAGGCTAGTTATGAAAATTAAAGTTATTTTAGTACTTTTAGGATGCTAATTCATTGACTGGCACTGTACTAAGCACTACAGAGAATAAGCACGGGAAAGTGGTGGCCGACATCATTGCATGGGGAGGAGATTCGGGCGCACCTTTGTTCAGGTATGATAACCTATTCAAATAAGGCATTTAATTTGGTAACAACCTTCAGTCGCGATGTCAAAGTACTCGGGATTGTAAGCGAATCATTTGGACAGGACAGGAGCACTGGATTGACCAGATCGCGGTTCGTTCCATCCACAGCTTTGCTCGGAGCTCTCGTATTATGAACTTTATGTTCGTAAAGAATTTTTGCACATTTAGGAATGGTTGATTCTCGGAACTGAGGCGTTTGAGGAGATAGATCGTTGGGAGCCAGCGTGTCAGGAATGATGAGTGGAATGCGGATGAAATAGTCGGATGAATTGTTTTTTCTCATATTCCTGTGTATCTCAAAAGTTGAAACAAAAAATCTGTGTATAGTCTCGACTCATTAATTCGATATTCGCAGTGAAATCTATAAATAATTGAATTTTTTGCCCTTGAAAAGGCCATAATTCAAAAGCCATTCTCAACATTTCCTACATGGACTTGTCCAATTATGCTCAACTGCTCTATTTTAAGGTGGCAATAGTTTGTAATATAGAGATCAGAGCCGTACTGTAACGACCCGTAAAAAGCCGTAACCATCTATTAGGGCCAGAAATCGCGTTTTTGTGCGAGTCGTGCACCTTCTGACATCGAAATGTCAAGAACCACCCATTTTGGCCACAAACGCAATATGCCTAAGCAAATGCAATTCGAGTTGCTTTCACACAAAATTTTTTACAACCAAATTTGTTCCAAAAACCGAAAAAGTGGAGAAATCTATTCAGAGTTCATATTTTATTAATTCAGAGATAGAATTAATTTAATGGGTGAAAAAGAGGCCATTGAATTGGACTTTTTAAGCCGGCAAGTTATGCTAGAACTGATGAAAGTTGAGCAATTTCAGGTATTCTTTTTGACCATAATTCAAATTTAAATAATAATTTTTTTAGAAGTTATGGTTGCAAATGGCCGAGAGAAAGTTAAGCAGAGTGGAGGGCGAACAAAAGGTGCCTCGGGAACCGATTTCGGAACAGGATTTTTACCAACGCCGTGAAAGAAGTCGAAACCCATCTGCAAGTGCTTTGCACGATCGCAAATCTGTTTCCGAAGTTCACCCCAACCAAATCGTAATAAGGGAAGGCTTCCGAAGACTCTACGAAGGACTCTGTTCCGTGCTCGAAACTTTTTCCCTCTGCGGTGAGGGAAAGGCCATTTTTCACTTACAATAGCGTCTTTATTTCAGCGCACATTGTAGCTTGTTGCAAAAACTTTGAGAAGCAAAACATTAGCCGTGAGTCGGTGACTGTCTACTCTGTGCGAGTTCTACTGGAGCGCTTTTGTTCGGCCGACCATTTTAGGATCAGCCAGTTTGAGCTGGTTGCTCGACACATCGCAAATCTCATGCGGCTGTTCACGAAGTACATCTCTGGGTTGGTCAATGGCTTCAATCCAACATCCATTGGACAATCTTCTGAGCTTAATTTAGCCCCTTCAACGCGGAAAACTGTGCATACCTGGCCAACAACATATTTGACATACTCGTGAAATTTTATACGCACACCCAGTCGCATGAATACGCCATTTGTGCTGAATCAACGGCGCTCAGTAAAGCAATAATAAAGTTTGACGAATTGATTTGCGCGAAATTGGATAAGGTGCATTATTTATTTCTGCGTTGATAACGAGTATTTTTAACTTTCAGGTTGTTCTTAGTCATCGCACAAATTTGCAGAACCGCGAAAAGCAGGAGCCGAAAAACGGAATTTCCAAAAGCAAGTGTCGCTTGTCACAATCGGGGATTGATTTGGCCCAAATAGACGGGAGGATAGCGCTCGTTCCAAGTGAGAAAATGGGGAAATATTTTCACGTTGATTGATGCATCTTAAGGGAAATATACGCACATCGGCCGCAGTTTTTTAGTTTCCCCCGAACTCGAATATGCAAGATCAGTAGTGAGAGCGCAAAAGAGAGATGTGGTTGGACCTTTTGAACGGAGAAGACCCTCTTTTTGACCGCACTTAAATTCTCAGTTGCCAAAATTCTTTCCAATTTTCGACTTGCCTCTCAACCCGTTTTCATCCTAATTTTGATTCATATCACTCCCTTTCATTGGTACCTCATTTTATTGAAACAAATGTTTTTGTTGTACATTAGATTCATTGTTCGTCGAAATAAAAAATAATAAGTTTGGTCTGGGTCTCCCCATTGCCCAGCCATTCACTCCTCTCCGACCTCCATTTCGTTCTGTCGAACTTGCATTGCTTCTGGGATGGGCGGTGGCGTGGACAGTGGAGTGATGTCTGGCTTTTCATTGTCTTCTAATAAGGGGGGACATTGAGTTCTCGGTGACAAATGTAAAATAACCGGGCAGGACCAATGCCAAAATGGCCGGTTCGTCGGCGCGTGCATTCTTCTGATTGAAACCCAATTCCTGCAGCGTCTGCTTGTCATCAATGACAGTCCATTCCGTGCGGTCCTCATTTTGGGGCCTTCGCAGCGATTGCTTATCCGGCAATACCTGATTTTCCAATATGAATAAGTTGAAAAATTGGTGTGGACACAGACCTTTATTAGGCCCTCTATAACTCCCTTGAGATCCTTTGCCGTCCAATTCTCTCTGGCTTGCACCAACAAGTGCTGGTTCTTGCGCAAAATCTCGAAGTAAAGTTCCATCTGAGACCGTTTTTCTCTGTAAAGTCATTTGTTTGGTTGAATCGTGACGAAATCAAACAATAATAAAATGAGCCAATAACAGAAGAAATTTTGGTGCCTTGCGAAAATTTGATCAAAATCAAATCATTAAGTCTCAAAGTAAAGAACACAAAACAATGTGAAAATGGAACAAATCATCTGTTGATCAGGGCGCAACATCTTTACATCGGCTGACAGGGGGAGTGGGGAGTCAGAGTTATTATCGGTCGTTTGGGGGTAGGGGCAAAGGGTGGTTGTGGGTAGATGACTGGAAGGATGTGCGATGCGGTTATGACCATCCTGATCCGGTGATAGAGAAAACAACTCAGTAGACTGATCCCTCTGCTGGCTGAGAGAGCTTCGCATTCTCCTTGGCAGTCATCAAGTGCCTAATAAATTGGACTAAGTCAAAAATGGCGAATCCAAAAGAATAGACCTTCGAATGTCCTCGAGCACCGTCTTTATGTAGTATGAATTGCTCCATTGGCGAAGTGACGGCACCACGCGTTTGTCGATCTGCAAAATGGGGCAAAATAATACTTGAACACTCCACGAAATGGACAAACAATTCCGTTCTGCTGATTAACGCCATTCATGTTTATTTTTGTGGTGAAACGCACTATCGGTGGATCCTTCGGATAGTTAGGTCCGCATTCGATGCGCAAATTGTAGATTCTGCCCTCATATGGAGTCTGTGAAATGCCAATAAACACAGATTGGTCAGTTTTGAATACCCGACTCGGCCCAATAATCATGCCAGTCCATCTGCTCAGCGTCATGTCGTCGTCGTCCTCCAAACCCCAGGAAATGTTGCCATCGCCTTTTCCCTTTTGTCCGTCTTCTAGCTCCTCTAACAAACGAAAGTTACGAGGTACTTCAACTGAAAGTAAAAGTTTTTAATTTATTTGATAATTTAACAACGTACTTCCAGTCATTTCCAAATAGGAGAATGCAAATCGCAAATACAGGTAGCGAAGTAATAATATACTCGAATGTCTCAAAAAAAGCTAAAAATAAACTAGAATTTAACAAAGCATGAACAATGAAGAATGAACCCTATATCCTAGGATTCTCATATTTCCCGATGAAAAGCATCGATGGATTACCTATAGTATACAATAGTTTTCTTTTATATTTATTAATTATTATATATGATTTTATCAATTACCTATCACTTCTCACTTGTCCTTATCAGGGAGAAAGAAGAATGAGAATTGAGAATGTCATTGAAAAAAAATAAAAAATGGAATATGGAATAGCAAAGCAGGATGAGGACATGAAGATGCACAAATTTGAAAAGCAAATAAAGCACAAATTTGAACATTTAATGAATATCATCAACACTAATCCCACTGCTTTTGGTAAAAAAATGCAACTACATAATTATCCAAAATTCTAGGTTGGACACTATTAATCAGTTTATCAATTATCATTTATCACGAAGTGGTAGCATGCAATGAATTATAAAATATTCGTGTAATTCAATTCAATCCATCCGTTGTCGCCTTGTTGGAGAAGTAGGTGCTGAATCGAAGATACTTGAACTCGGGATGCTGGCACAATCGGGAGGTGCATCCAGTGGTGAGCCAACGTGCCTTAAAAAACAAATAAATCGCAAACGCCCACAACTCCCCAATGAGTACGCTAAGTTCATTGTCGTACTGGTGGAATTTGTCCAACCAATTGTACCACTTCTTTCGTCGGGACATGGCCACTTTTTTATGTGCCTGAATTTCAATTCCCTGCAAATCTTCTAATTAGAAATTTTACTTTTCGATCGATTGGTGGTGCACCCTTTCGCACCAGAACATCAGTGATTGGTTCAAAATCGCTATCCTTCAATTTCTTAATTGGACATTCCTCTCCAATCAGTGTGCAGAAATCGTTGCTAACGTAGAAACGTTTTGGGTCCTTTTCTTCTTTTCCACTTGACGCGTTCTTGTTAGGACTTTCCCTCGCACTAATTGCATTCATGTAAAGGAATGTGGACATTCTGTAGCGGCGATTTCTCTGTGCAAAATTTTTGCGTTCATTTTGCAGTCCAGGATCAAAATCCATCTGTAATTAATTACCTGGTACAAACACACAACGTTTAAAAACTTACGTCCACCACGCCCTTCTTCGCGAGGAAGTCCTCCCAATTGTGCAGTGCCACCACGTTGTCGCTTTCCTGCTCCTCTTCCTCCTCTTCACTCGAATCGGCGTCCGATTCGTTTGTGTCAATCAATTCCACGGTGAGAATTGGATGGTCGTGATGGAAGAAATACATTTTGAAGCAATGCTGATTGGATAACGCCTATCAAAAAAGGCAGTAGTAGATTTAGCCCATGAGTGTTGTTCAACCTTCAGTGCAGTTTCAGTGTAATCCTGGTCGACCTCTTTGGCCAAATCACCCGTTTCATGACCGTTGATGCGCTGCTCATAGTATGCCTTGAACAGTCGGATGCTGTCCATGCTGACTTCGTCGCCCACGAAATGCTGCAGTTGACGGACAAGTGCATTTACGAGTTTGTCTATTGTGAACAGAACGTAGGCCTTTGTGTCGAACATACTTCTAGAATATTGAAAATTGAGCCAATTATATGGCGATGTGGCCAATCCTCGCCTCAATGTGTCCTCAAAATTGGTCGCATCCACTTGCCCGTCCAACAAATTCTTTGTCTCTTGGAGCATTATCTGGTAAAAGTTCTCAGGATTTTGTAGCGGTTTCTTCAGATTTCTAAGCCCAAAGTGCACGTCAATTGCGTTCATTGGTCGCGACTCCACAGAGGACCCGTGCTTTTCGTAGATCTCCTTTTGCCGTTCGCGCACTAGCAACTCTGCCTGGTACTCCTCGACCAACTCCTCGTTGCGCCTTTTGACCTGTTCCAGTCTCTCGCAGAGCATGGCATGCAGTCGTATGAAGAGGAGCCACGATTTGGATCCGAAGAAGAGAATGTACTGCAATTTTTGTGCGGCGGCACAATTGGAGGCCAATTCTCGGGCAATTTCCTCGGCATCTAAGCTCGAATCGGCGGCATCTCCCCTTCGCTCAGTTGCCGTTTCCGAAACACTGCCAGGCTCTCCTCGTTTTGGTCGTAAAATTTGCGAGCTCTTTGCAGATTCACTCGTTTCTCTTTCCTTAGTCGCTTCTTTCTCACGTCCATTTCGTTCTGAAGTACTTGATATTTCTCTAACTGTTGTGTGTTTAGCCCACCGTTTGCCCCCTTTTTGTCGTCTTCATCGTTCGATGCCCCGACCCTGAGCATGAACAGTCGCGGGATGACCGATGAGAGCAGGTCCTGGATCTCCTTCTTCTCCTTCCGCGAAATGTTCGCTTGCCGCTTCACGTAGTGAATGAGCAACTCGTTGGCATCCAAAAACACCTGGCTGTCCTCGGGGTACTCAACCACCAGATGCGGGCCCCATTCGTCTGTTGCGCCCTCGTCGATCTTTTGCTGTCTCTGAAAGGCAAGAGAATCCCCACACAAATCTTCGCGATTGCCGACTACCTCAGCGGCAATGGTCTCCAGCGTCTGAATGATGTTGCACTTGTTGCGAATGGTCTTCACGTCGCTGGCTTTGAAAGCCAGGGCCTGATGGTCCAAACTCTTCACGTAATTCTTCTCGACCTGGTCCCTCCAAATTGCATTGAACTCTTTGCGCGCGGCCCTCCATTCTTCGTCCTTTTCCTGCATCCGCTTCAGCACTTGCGGAACTGCCAAATGCGGATTGTCTCTGAGCGCGCCCAAAACTTTGCCGGTGTGTTCGCCGTAGAGCTTCTTCACGGAACGGCTCAGAATTGTGTTTGAGCAGCCAATGCCCTTCTCGGCCACAAATGTTTTTGCCTCCGCCGGAGTCAGAGATTCAATTTTGCGAAGCGTCACTCCCAGCGCTGTTATGGCAGCACAGTTGACTTCGATCAGAATGTCCACCTTAAAAAGCAACAGATGGTAACACCCTAAATAAACCAACCTCGAATCGGTCATCTTCCGTTCGGTACATGAGCTCTTCAAACTGAGACCTAAAACTTCCGTTTTATAACGCAACAACTAGAAATTTAAACTTTTTTGAAGAGACTGCGGAAGTATCCTCGGAAGACCATTGTGGGATGCAGACCCATTTGTCGTTCAGCACCTCGTTGCACAGGGCGGTCCGACCCGAGCAATTCGGAAGTTTGAAGTCTTCAGGCAGTGCACGGTAACTGACCCCCAGTTGTTTGCACGTTTCGAAGTCTGGTAAAACGGTGGTATATCATTAGAACCATGGCCATTGTTTGTAAATTGAACCAATTTGAATTGCTTGTTCGATGGGCAGCCGATCTTCGATTCGTGTCTGCTTTTTAGGCTGCAAGCCAATTGCAATGCTTCCGCCCAACATATCCTTGAATTCCTTGAAAAGCTCCGGAGTCCCTCTTAAATTTCATTGGGATTATCGTTTGGCGAGCGAGAGACTACTCACGCCAAAAATGGGGCAACTAGCCCAATGAGTTCGCCCTTTGAAACGAGGCTTTTGTTGTACAATGTCAAAGTGCGACAAAAGTTCCGAAAAACAGTCTCATTTTGCACAGAATTGTGAATCTGAGTGAAATGAAATTAAAGAATATACATTCATTCAATAGTGAGTGATACCTTTTCAAAAATTGCGAAATCCCTGATGGGAATCTCCTCCAAAACATCTTGGATGCTCAGATCATAATTCACCTTGTTAATGTGACTCTTTGCCTTCTGGAATCATTCGTTATTAAACCCAAAGTGCAGGTGTACCTTGGCTAGCGGTGCCATCTGTTCATTTTTGTTTGAGTGCTTTCTGCTCGCACTGTTCACTTTCGAACCAGACGATTGTTGGTTGCTCTCTTCCCTCTTTTCGCCGCTTTCAATCGCAATTTGTTGCTGCTGTCTCTCCAGTCGCTCGGGGAATTCGAGCCCAACATCTGGCAAGAAGGATTTGAAGTCGCGCATCAAATCCAACTCGTTGTGGAACAATCTGGCCACAGACTTGAACACGTCAGATTCGGTCAACTTCTGAATTTTGGGCAATAAAAGAAATTGGACATGCAGCAAAAAACCCATCCATGCCTGTCCTTCATTGGTTGCGCCCCGTTGGTAATTTCCCAAAATGTTCAGAAATTCGCGATACACGTCAGGCCTGTTTGCGAATCTCTCCTTAATTCGGTTCAGATAGCCCAATGCCTCGTCAAAGTGGATTGGCTGTTGTTGAGACTGCGACTGCTGCTCTGCGGTGGACTTTGCAACTGCGAGTTGCTGAATGGTTGATTGGCGCATAGGAGGCGCGTGACTTTCTGCAACTGCCGGGTGGGGTGCATGCCCAATTTGCTTTACGGGCTAGAAAATCACCATATTAATTGATTCGTTGCAGTTAATAAATACCTCATGCGAAATACTTTCATGGACGACATCTTGATGTTGGTGTCCCGCCTTCACCGGATGAACAAGTTCCGGACTGTGAAGTGGTGAAACAACCGTACCGATTGGCTCTAATGGACGGCTTGTGACAGTATTTGGCAGTGTTTGGCCAATTGTAGTTGGGGATTTTATTGAGGGACCGCCGCCTGGTTGGTGAGGTGCGGAAATGTGCTGCTGTGGCTGCCCCGCAGCGGGGAACATGGAAGTTGGCCTCTCCTTGGCACCCAATGCTGGCGCAATTGGTGCCGCATTGTCGATCACCAACACCGCTCCGTTGGGCTCTACAATGCGAACCGTGGAGCCCTGGACACGGACCTCGTAGCCTGCAGGCAGAAAAGTGTTGAAGCCATCGATAAGTTCAGGATTTGCGCGAAATAAAGTGCTCACACGTCGAATAACCCCATTCGTATCAATTCTGTTTTAGATCCATTAATTGGGCTACTAATCGTAAGGACCTACGTATGGGATTTGAACTCTTTCATGACCTCCAAAAAATCATTGTACACTTGTGGGTTGTTAGCGAATTGTTGTCGAACTTTTTCTGAAAAATTAAAAGTTCAGTAATCAGATTAAACGAATGTACCGAGATATGATAAGGCATCATCCACTTGAAGTTTCTAAAAATAAATTGGCAAATGTTTGATAGTTATAGGTATTATCAAAGAATTTTAATAAATTAACCCTGGTCTTGCTCTGCTGTTGTTGTTGCGAAAGGGTAGACATGTTTGTAACTTGTTCAACTTGTTGCTGGTAGTGTAAAGGAGGCTGAATTGCTCGGGGCATTGGCTGCTGGTGAGTCAAATAAGAAGTCCCTATTGGCGGGGCCTGCTGTTGTTGCGCAGCACCACTGTGAGGAGGAATAAAGGTGGTGTGGTGATGTCGCGCTGGCACTGAGGTAGAATGCGATTGGAGCATTTCTTGCTGTTGAACATTGCCGGTGCCAGCAATATGCGGATGTGGTTGGTTAGGATGATTAGGATTTTGATTCATTTTTATAAAATTGTTCTAACTTCTAAATAAAGGTGAAAGTGTATAAAATGAAAATGGACAAGATGGGATTACGAAGACGACAAGATAATAAAATATAATGGTGTCAGTTGGTGTGGGACGACGTTATTATTATTTTAGGCTTAGGGCTGTTGACTGACAGCTGGGTTATTGCTTATTGGATCGGTCATTGTCATTTTCAAAATGTTTGGCGTCTTTTTTAACTTCTAACCCACCTTGCGCCTTCTGATTTAGATCTCAGATTCAAATTTTATATAGGTATGTATTTTTAGGATATTGGAGGATTGATTGAAAAGTATGATGGAAGCAATTGATTTAACCAATGAAAAATGGTAGTACTAGTACAAGGAATTTTTAAACGTTTTGCCGTTTTCAGTTTTAAGTAAAAAATAGCCAAGATCAGAGGAAAAAACATGGCATGTAAGGCTGAAGCGACAAACATAAACAAGCGGTCGACAAATTTGTTCGCAAAGCGAATGCGAATTGCGAACAGCGATTGTCGACCACCGTTCTCACTGTTCCCTCTGCGTCTATGCGTTGTCGGAAAGGCGGTGGTTTTGTCGGTTTGGACAGCCCTACCACTACCACCCTCTGATTTAGTCTCAGATTCAAACTTTAAATATTTTTAGGATATTGGAGGATTGCTTGAAAAGTATGGTGGAAGCAATTGATTTAAACAATGAAAAATGGTACAAGGAATTGGAAAATGATCTTCGCTTCACCGGGCTTGACTGGCCATCTGCAAATTCCGGGCTTAGAGAACGGATGAAGAAGAAGATTAATGAGTTACCGGAGGTAAACTGAGTACCTAAAGGAACACATTGAAATGCTAATTTATTTTAATCAGACCACACTGTTACCATCAAGAAACACCTACAAATACAATAAAGAGGAGGAGCTGGACAAGCTATTTTATGTTAGCAGCGAAGCAACTAGCGAATTGAATGTACGATTTCAGTTTTTTTTAAATGAATATAGTCGAATTCTACCTACATTCAAGTCCAAATGTTTTCTTATAAACAAAGTGCTCAATGAATTTCGCCATAATAAGATGAATCTCTCAGCATACGCCATCGACAGAACTCTCCGCAAATTCTGCTTTGTAAATGCATTTTTAAAATAATTCCTTCCAAAATATGATTACAATTATTATTTTAGAGTGACTTCGAAAAAGTTAAACAACACAGGTCAGAAGTGTATGCCTTCTTGATGGAGTGTCTCGAGTCACGGCCTCCACTTTATGCCCATTTGAGATGGTTCTGGCTCTGCGTTATCACTTCTCAGCATTTTGACGCGAATGACGACATCAAACTTCGCGAGAATGTCACAGTCTTCATTAAACAGGCAAAAAAGTTCCTTACGTAAGTTATTTCAAAGACCAAGAGCATGCCATGTGTCGACTGGGTTTAAGGGGGGATTATCGTCCATTGGAGTACAAACTGCTTCTGCTGACAATTCTCGAGTATGATTATGCAGCGTTAGTCGAACGGCAGAAGAACACCAAACTTTACGAAGAGCAACCAAAAGCTACTTCTGCTTCAAAACGCATATTTCCTCTGATCGAATTGAATCACTTGGACAATATACCGCTCGCTTACCTGCTACTTTGCAACGTAAATAACCCAAATAGAAGTATCAATGAATCAGGAGAGCATGAAGTGGAGAAATTCATTGTCGAAGACGTATTGCTGAAGTTCAACCCAAGACCGAAGGATGAGGATGGAGTAGGTTTTGCTTGCTGTATTTTTATATTTCATTATTCAATTCTCAGCAACCAATCAAGGAGTCGCAACTTTATGCCAGACTAGCCAGTCTCTTGCTCGACGTGCATCAGTACGTGGAGAACGGCTCAAATCCTTACAACAAACTGAGTTCACCTCAATTGACTCAACTCCCAAACAAAGTGCAGACATTAGTTCGCAGATTCCTTAAACAATTTGATGATTGTGGTATGGCAATAAATGTTGTATAAGTTTTTCTAAATTCAATCTTCAGAAAGCAAAGAATGGCGATTGTTTGCTGAGATGGCGACCGCACCTTGGATTATGTACCATTTGGCTTAAATTAATTATACAGCTGTACGATTTAGCGAAATTGCTGGAATTCCTGGTTTTTGGAAGACGGTGAAAACGCCAAGCAGAAAGCAGAAGAAGAAAGTTTCTATTGAGTCGTGAAAAAATTGTTTTGGAAATTTACACCATCATGCCTATGATCTACTACAAATCACATCCCAGTTACATTCTTGCCTTTCCTACAACGGGATAAAAACTTTCTCATTAAATAGTTTTGCGCCCTATCAATGAATAAGTTTAGAAAAAGGAGACTCGATACTTACTTCATTAAATTGCTATACACTAGACCAAAGGTTCTTAAATTCATCACGTCTACTTACCTCGTCGATTTATGGCATTTGTTAATCAGAAGCACGAGATTGAAGAGATTTCAAACAATCCGGCACTCCAAAAAGACCTGGAAATTGTGGGTTACTTGTTGGACAAATGCGCCATTTACTCATCTCCTTTTTTATAGCTTCCCAAGAATTACACATTTGAAATACCCAAAACAATATGGAAAATTAAGTCAACGCAGTCGAAAACGGGTGTTATTCATTTTTCAATGATTCTTCATTTCATTACCCGATTTTAGTGGCACTCCAATTCCCCGAGGGTCTCACGCTTTATGCCTGCCTAATAGCTGACATACTGGAGAAGTACACGGGAACTGAAATAATCATCCTGGGGGATGTGACCTATGGCTAGTCGTCTAGAGAGAGGCCACTGAGAAATCTTCTGCCCTTCCAGGCGCATGTTGCGTGGACGACTTCACCGCCAGGGCACTTGGCTGTGAATTGCTGGTGCACTACGGACACAGCTGTCTGGTTCCCATCCAAGACACCTCGGGGATCCATTTGCTCTACGTGTTCGTGAATATCGATGTGAACCTTAGCAACTGCATAGACACACTGAAGAAGCATTTCGCCGTTGACAAGAAATTAGCCTTGGTCAGCACAATTCAATTTGCGTCGTCAATCCAGGTAAGAATTGCGTAAATAATAATTCGATTGATTTCGCATTCAGGCCGTGAGGCGTGATCTCGAAAAATCGGTTTACAAAGTTTTCATCCCCCAAAGCAGTCCGTTGAGCCCCGGTGAAATTCTTGGATGTACGTCGCCAAAACTTCCACAAGATGTGGATGCTTTAATGTGAGCTTTACTATTTATGGAAGCAATTTAGAATTTAGTTATCTTGGCGACGGCCGGTTTCATCTCGAGTCCGTGATGATTCAGAATCCGAATGTCCCTGCCTTCCAGTACAACCCGTATTCAAGAGAATTTACAAGAGAACGGTACGGTTTTGAGCTAATGAAGAGCACAAGAAATGCAGCAATCGATGTGGCGAGGAATGCTACTCGTTTCGGACTTATACTCGGCACCCTCGGGAGACAGGGGAACTTGAAAATATTCGAAGTACAAAAGATCATTTCAATTATCCAAGAATACTAATGAATGTATTTCCAGCACCTTGAACAACAACTGAAAGCGGCTGGCAAACAAGTCATAAAGGTTTTGTTGTCCGAGATATTCTCCGACAAATTGGCGCTGTTTCCTTCAATTGAATGGTGAATTTGAATTACTTTTTGCTTCTAACAATTTTCGGTCAGTTGGGTGCAAGTGGCATGTCCCCGTCTCTCCATCGATTGGGGCCACACCTTCAAGAATGCCCCTTTGCTGACTCCGTACGAACTGTCTGTAGCGTTGAACCGTGCAAAATCCTCGCCAAATGAATATCCAATGGATTATTACGCCTACGAGAGTGGAGGGCCCTGGACAAACAACCATGAAACATACAGACCGCAAAGAACAAGAACACAGAGGAGGGAACACATTCCCTTGGGAAATGCGAGTTCTAAGATCAAAACATAGATTTTTAATTTTTAATTGCGAATTTAATTTTGAATAAATCTAAGTTGTTAATAATATGGCGTTATGTATTTAGATATGTCACTTCGTCATTTGCCAATTGCCAAGTCATTGTCATATTCATTTGTAATATGTAATGTCAAGGGGCATCTGTTGGTCACTGTTTTGAAAGATCAATTCGATCCGATTGACCTTTGGTTGGTAGTTTATTTTATCCCGTTTTCACAGAATCAAACTGATGGCTGAATATGACCTGATAAAGCGTCTTATTCCTTTCTTCGATTTGCACTTGGTTATTCCGATACTCGAGTTCATCGAACCGAGAAAGGTTTGTCCATGGGCAACAACATCTGTTTCTCAACCCGTTCCCTCCCTGCTGTTCAGGTCTATGATGAGTCGTCCTTCAAGAAGATCCATCTGACCGTCCTCCAGAAGACGAACATGATCGACAGTCTGATCGAGGGTTGGGGCAAGGACGAAAAATTGCTCGAACTCTTTCTCGCCAAAAAGCAAATTGTGTTGGAGGAACGAGAGCGTCTGAAGACGGCCTGCAATCCGGCAATCGAGATCCTGGACAGAGACGACGTGA
Organism: Radopholus similis; assembly: GCA_013357305.1. Taxonomy (NCBI): domain Eukaryota; kingdom Metazoa; phylum Nematoda; class Chromadorea; order Rhabditida; family Pratylenchidae; genus Radopholus; species Radopholus similis. The sequence continues at coordinate 10,963 of VAHH01000403.1, read as the reverse complement.
AGGAAATGACCGAGAGCACCACCCGCGATCGAGAGGGCAACAACAAGGTGCTCGAGTACATCGAGCAGAAATATGGCGTACGTTTTGTCCGAGTTCAAATTGCGTTGATTTGCTTTTGCGCAGTTCAAAATTGAGATGCTGAACAGTCTGTACAAGTATGCCAAGTTTTTGTACGAATGCGGAAATTACCTAGCTGCCTCCACCTATCTGGACTTCTATCGCAATCTGATACCGCAACACGACCCCAACTACCTGAACGCCCAGTACGGAAAGCTCGCGTCCGAAATCCTGCTCCAGAGTTGGGAACACGCCAAAGATGACCTAAACAAGTTGCGCGCCTACGTTGACTCGGATCCGTTCGAGTCCGAGTTGGAGCTTTTGCAGCACCGCGCCTGGATCTTGCATTGGGCACTTTACGTTTACTTCAATTGCCCGAAGGGCCGAGACGAAGTCATCGACATCTGTCTCAACCAGCAGCCGTACCTGAACACAATACAGGTGTCGGAGGAATTGGTTCATCAAATATCTATTTGGGAACAAGACCCCATTCAGATATTGTGTCCACATCTACTTCGCTACGTGGCCGTCGCAGTGATTACCAGCAAGAGCAAACAGAAGACGAGTCTGAAGGACCTCATCAAAGTGATCGAAGTGGTCCGTGTTTTCAAAGTTCAAAAGAGAAATGAGAAACTGGAATACCCTTCAGGAGCGCCCAAACTACCAGGACCCGGTCACCGAGTTCCTCTCCTGTCTCTACATCGATTTTGATTTTGACGCGGCACAGACCAAATTGCGAGAATGCGAATCGGTACAAATGGACTATATATGTCCGTCCACCAGACTTCACATTTCATTCAGGTGTTGAGCAACGACTTTTTCCTGGTCGGATGTCTGGACGACTTCCGCGAGAGTGCTCGGCTGCTGATATTCGAGATGTTCTGCCGCATACACCAGTGCATCAGTCTGGAGATGCTCGCCAACCGACTCAACATGGATAAAGTAACCAAATATATTTGGTTTTTTTCTTCCTTCATTTCTCAATCAAACTCAAATTTAAAGGTTGATGCCGAACGCTGGATTGTGAATCTGATCCGCACCTATCGCATCGAGGGCGCAAAAATTGACTCGCAGTCAGGACAAGTGGTGATGAGCGCCAAGCCGAGCAGGTGGGGGGAGAATAATGCCCAAATGTTGTGCAAAATGGCTCTTGAGCATTCACGAGCAAGTGATGGAGAACACGAAGAGGATGACCTTCCGCTCGCAGCAGGTCGCCCTGCAGTTGGAGAAGATGCGAGTGGACAGAAAGGTTTTCTCACAAACACACAGTCCGAAATCGCGAATTCACTCCAACAGGGCGGCGGCGTTTGGAAACGGGGGGAACGAGAACTCTTCTAATCGGATTAGCGCTAATATACGTGGATGACTGGCTGTTTGCAGCGCGTTTGTTCGGTTCCATATCCAATTTGTTGCTTGCAGTAAATACACTATGATGTTCCACACTTCGATTATTATCCAAATCTCTCCGAGTGGTTATTTCAACAAGCGGCGGATTGAAGGAGCGCATCTTTCCCCCATTCGGATTCTTCTCCGTCGCACCTTGTGCCAGCCAGCAAAATTAGACGGCTCCCCTCCGCACCGAGTGAATGGCTGTGTGTGACCCAGATTTGCCGCGCTCCACTCGCGCAATCATCCAAAAACTAACCACCACGCCGTGCGGCGAATCTGCTGCGCCCCTTTCTCGGTGTTTTTGTTGCGCAACAACACACGAAGAACTGTCGGACGGATGCAAAGCGTGGGCAATCAGCAATCATGCATTTCATCGTTGGTCATGCTCTCACATTTAAACGTATTTATCCTCTCCAACTTCAAAATGGGAACGAAGCGGCGAGGGAAAGAACAGCGGGTTGGGCACTGATCCGGAACGAAAGGGGAGCAGAAGGATTAGCCAAACCAATTAAAAACGTGTGCAAGGCAAGAGACTGATTGGAATGATTGTTCATTTTTGGTCTCGAAGTGGACACATACATGCCTATACAGAGTGATGCTGTGTTCGGAAAGGCTTACTAGTCGGTTGAATAAATTAAGAAGCAATATCAGTGAAGAGTGGTGGTAGAGTGTATTGCAAAGGCGTCAATGAAAGATTTGTCGGTGAGTGATGGGCATGACAAAATGGTGGGCAAAGTCTCGGAGCTCTGCTGCTCTTGATTGCAATTGAATAATGCCCTCTGTTGGTCAGTCGTTGCTGACAGCGACGAACAGCTCTGTGTAGAGGGGAGGGAAGTTCGCCAACACGTTCGACTGCAAACGACGTTATGCAACATCCAAAGCCATATCACACTCAAACTCACGTTTCCGCTTTCCGCGCCGCCCTGTTGCTCGCCCATTGCCTGCAGTCTGAACCGCGTCAGGCACTTTTGATGGCTACGCGCCAGCTCGCGCAATCGCGGCAAGAACTCGAGAAGCTGGCGCAACGCGTCGTCCGCGTCCGTGATGCGCTGGTGCAGTTGGGCGCCCAGACAGTTCTTCAGCTGCGCCACAAACGTGTCCATGCCAGGCGCCTGCTCCAGCAGCAGATAGGCGGAGAGCAGTGCCGTCTCGGTGGTGGTCAGCTGGAAACTGCTGAGGAACTGCAGGCGGCTGATCAGCTGAACCACAGAAACATCGTCAATGACTACGCACTGGCGACTGGGGCCCCCACCTCCTTGCCGAACTCCTCGTCCTTCTTGTCCGCGCAGTGGAACTCGTAGACGGGAAACACCGCGTTGTTCACGTGCAGCGTCTGGGACTGGTGGCGGTAGTGTTGCGCCATCGCGATCAGCGCCAGGTCGAACGTGGTCAACTTCAGCGCCTGGATCTGGTGGTCCTGCTTCAGCTCTTGGAAGCCGCGCACGCATTTGGCGAACTCGATGATGCACTGAACACGTCGTTTGAACGGGCTCTTTACCGCCTTCAAGTCCATTCGTTCTACCTTTGTCACATTGGTCAGCTCGTTGGCGAACTTCAGCCAGCCGTCGGCACGACTCTGCAACGAGAGAGATGGTGGACGGATCCGATCCCTTGCCCAAATCCCCATTTCTTCTTCCATTTCCCATTTGCAGGTATTTCCAATTTCCATTTCCCCATTTTCCTTTCTTCTCGCTGTTGTCCATCAAATGTGATGCGGCAGCCACCTTTGCTGGCGCCGCTCTCCGCGAGAATCGCCCCGCGAAATGTCCATTCTCTCCAATCGGCGCCCCAAGGTCAACGTCGCATCCAGCCCATGCATCCCTTTCTGATCCCCAATCCCCGTCAGAAAGTGCTGTCACGCGCTGGCACTCGCCGCTCTCGTGCTGCGAGTGCGCTCGCCCAAACAGCGCAATTTGTCGAAATGGGCAAGGGTGCGGAGGGAGCGTGAAAAGTTGTTTTTGGGCACTGTTTGTCCAAATGCATGGCTGCGGCCCGCGCAAAAGACAAACACATGGGAATGCAACATCCGCGAAGGCGCTAATCGGAATTTGATGGGGAAAATTGGCATTTTATGGTTATCCCAATTAAAAACTTTTTTATTTATGTTTTGTTTGGAATTTGTACAAAAGTTATTCTGGGCAGTGGGCACCCCCAACTGACCATGTTGCGCAGTCTGTCCAGCTGGTGCGGCTCCGCCATGGCCGCGTAGGGGTCGTTGTCGTTGGGGTGGTGGTTGTTCAGGTAGGTGGAGTACGCCTCCTCGTAGGCCTGGCCGACCTGCTTGATCAGGTCGTCGTCCACCGTGGACGAGACCAGTCCGTGGTGGAGCGGCAGGGGCGCCTGTGGCTGCACCACTGCCACCGGGTAGCCGCCGCTGCTGGACGGGACGGCGCCCGGCTGTGCCACCGACTGGCCGAAGGCGGCCGCCGAGTAGGAGATGGGCGCCAGGCCGTGGTGGGGCTGCTGGTAGAGCACAGACGACGCCGAGGAGGAGGAGGGCTGGCCCAGCACTGTAACATTAATCAGATTAATTGGTTCAATTGGGGCGAACGAATTGGAATGATTTGCCCCCGCAATTTGAGTTTTTGGGGGGATTCAACTCTTTTTGCTCACCGCCAATCTGGTGGTGCTGGAACTGTCCGGCAATTGCGTCCTCATCGCCATGGAAGTGATGATGGGGCGCCAGAGGCGCATAGGACTGCGCGTACATGGCGTTCAGCTGCTGCTGTCCGCTGGTGGGCGGCGAGTACTTGAACTCCTTGAAGTCGCCGCTGGGCGTGCTCGGTCCTGTCGATGGCGGCGCAGACATAAAGTGCTGCGGAACGTAGGCAGCCGACAGGATGGCCGGCGATGGGTTGGCAGACACCACCACGTCCGGGCCCAGTGGGCAAAATTCGCCATTGCGTTGCTGGTGCAGGCGGACCTGGACGGCACAAGAGAATGCAAAAGCACATATGAAGGACAGGTCCCACTTCCCCCATTTGTTGTATTTTAGTTCTGCCCATTGCCTACCTCGTCTTCCACTTTTTCGCGCTGCTTCTTGGACATGCGGCCGAACTTGACCGCCTCGCGGCTCATGCCCAGCTCCAGGCACTTCTGCAGCCGGCAGAACTGGCACCGGTTGCGGCTGACCCGGTCCACGGTGCAATTCTTCTGGCGCGCACACTGGTAGTTGGCCGGCGCATTCTGGGAGCGCCGGAAGAAGCCTTTGCAGCCCTCGCAAGTGATCACGCCGTAGTGGACGCCGGAAGACTTGTCGCCGCACACCTTGCACGGGATCACCTCGATTTGCGCTGCAATCAGGGATCCGCTTAATCCCAGTCAACGGTGGTGCTTCATGCTTCATCCATATTTCAGTCCAAAAGTGCTGTGCCCATTTTAAAATTGTTTCCCCACCTTGAACGAACAACAGTTGGGATGGATTTTTTGAATGGGAGTTGCAGGAAATTGTTGTGCAAAGAGGGAAAGAGCAACAAATGGCGCAATGACGAATGCGGGGAAGTGTGACTGGGACGGAACGGGGAGGAAATGGCTGGACGCGGAAAACAGGAAACAGACAAAGTGAGCGAACAGACCATCAGAACGGGGCGCCAAAGGCCAAATAAAGGAGAACGAAATGCCTACGTTCCTCGCCGGGCGCTGTCGGGCCAATTATGCGTTCGTTGGACTTCTTGCGCAGTGCGCCTGTTCCGCTCTGTTGTTGTTGTTGTTGTTGTTTCGGCGTCCGCTTTGCGCTGCTCTCTTTCTTGCCCTGGTCCGGTCTGGCAATGTACGGCTTGGCGTCCACGCAGCTGTTGTTGGGCCCCAGTTGGGCATAGCTGCGTCCGTTGTCCAGCACCAGCAGTTGATGGCGGTGTTGCGGCGGTTGCGCAGACTGCTCTCGTTTGGTGCTGAATCCAGGAACGGTCGGAGTGTGGGGCGGAGGAGCCTTTTGTCGCGGGTCCTCCTCTGCCCTGGCGCTGCCGTCGGTGTCCATCCTCCCACGGGGTCACAGGTCAACGGATGCGGGTCAAGACACGGCGGCACAATTGCGGCTCCGGGTCAAAACACAGTGCAACAATGTTGTTTGGCTCGGGAAGAGCGCGGGTCAATGTCGGGTCGGAGGGACGCCAAAAACGCTCAGAACAATGATTGGTGATGGTGAGGGGAAGGAAGTATGGGTATGCGGCTATGTGGAGGGAATGCAAATGACGCGGCGAGGGGCAGAGGGCAGAGGTCGCAGGGCAGCGATGGCCGTTGGGGTTGGGTGGGCCCCGTCCACTCTCAGCTCTCAGGTCCATCCCCGAATTCCTGTGCACCTCCGTTCGGTGGGTGCAGAGAGTGCAAAAACGGAAGAGACAGGGACCAACAAACGGCGGCAGGGGAACAGAACAAACAATTGGGGTTGGGGAACAGAGACGGCGGCAGTGGGCAGACAGACAGACGGAGACGGGTCAAAGTTCAGCCAACACAGCGCAGTCCAGTGTTGTACTAAGACCTGGGCTAGCGCAGCAGCACACCAGACACCAGTCAGCATTTGGCTGAGAAGCTGAGCAGGTAATATACAACGAACACAACAAAACAGAACAGAGACAAGGTGGAGCCACCTAGCCTACTAGAGCGGGAGCGAGGGATCCCCAGTTCCTCACTCGCTCACTCCCAGTACCCAGCAATACAACAATCAGCCCATTCCTAAAAATTGCTATCGTCTCCTCCCTCCTCTTTCTTTCACTTCCTCTCCGCAACCTGCCTCCTCTTTGTGTCCGTTCGAAAAAACAAAAAGAAGCAAAAGAACAGTACATTGTGCGTTCGCAGCCAAAATTGTTTTTAATTTTTATGGATCTACATAAAACCAAATCAAAAACTTAAAAAAACACAGACGGCATGACACAATGTTTTTACTTTTTACATCTAATTTACTTTTGCGCGTTTGCCTGTTCCCTGGCGCTTACCGCGCATTTCGGAGCTGGGCCTCATCTGGTGGTGGTGCAGTTGCATTGCTGCTGCCTCCGCGCCGGGGCCGATCCTCATGATGGTGCCGACCTCCATCAGGCGCTGCTGCTGGCCCATGGCAGAGGAGGAGGGCATCTGGACGGCGCCGCCTCCACCGGACGGGCCGAACAAGTGCGGGGGCGGCGGAGGAGTGATCGTGACGGGCACTGAAAGCCGAAAAACGTGAAATAAGGGCACTGGAAAGTGTGGGTTGGGGCCCAGAACGGGGATTGATTCTGTGCCCCCGGTTCTGGGACTGATCCATGTCCGCAAATCAATTGGGTGCAGCCGGACGATTTTTTGTGCAACGCATTTGCCGGCGGTCATCGGTGTTGTGCGACAGCGGGGAATGGGGTCAATGCCCCTTTGGGCGGGAGGGGCGGAGCGGCGGCTGGAGAGAGCGACCGCCAGAGGACGGCGACAGTCGCCGCCCATTTCAGGTGCGCTGTGATGCAACCGCAGCAACTGGCGGCTGCGCCGGGGACTGTCCCCTCCCCGCCCTCAGCACAGCTGATGCACGGTGGCGCGCGATTGGCGGCGCCTGTCACCGCAAAATGCGGCGGCGGCGGGAACAAACACAAAAACAGCAGCCGCACCACCACCACCACCACCAAAGTCGAGAGCTTCGAGAAAGCGTTCAACGGACTTCCAACTTTTCCCGTTTGTGTTGCCTTTGCGGCGCGTGTGTTGTCTCGCCACAGGTTGTCCGACCGGTGACCTTCACGCGGCCGCCTGCCACCGCCAAACACAAACAGATCGAGAAGGGAAGGGCACAGACAGGGAGGGCAAACGGGGTGTGGGGATCCAGACTGGTTCTGCGGCACTCTCGGCCCATGTTTTGTTTGCATTTGGTGAAACGAAGTGCCAACATATTTATTTTGTGGGGCATCTGATATTGATATGTGTGTCAGTCACTGTGTCCATCGGTTGCCTCCTCACTTCTTTCGCCCGTAGCGCATCAACTGTCCGTCGTCCGCGTCGATGACCAGCACTGGCTCTTCGTGCACTCCGCGTTGCGAACGCAGCACTGCTGCGCCTTCGGGTGCGTACAAACTGCGTCCGAAGCGCAGAAATCCGGCCGTGGAGGGCGTAGTGGCCTGATGTGGGGAGAGATCGGTTCTCGGTTTCCATCCGTTTTTGTGGTCTACTCGTTCGTAGATGCGTCCTGTCAGCGGGTCGAACAACTCGTGTTCACTGCGCAAAGCGAAGGCGCGACCGGCACGCACAAGGGCACCTCGGAGGGCTGCGCCAGAAGGGCACGAGGCGAAGAGCAGAACTGAAACGGAGGAATGGAAGGTCGGCAGTTGGATGGGGACATAGTGGGGGTGTGCAAAACGCTACGAGAGAAATGCAAATCGAGAACAAGAGGACTCGAGAAAAGGGAGAAGCACGGGAAGCGGAAGCCGGAAGTGGCGTATGAAGTTGTGGATAAAGAGACACCAAAGAGCACATAAGAAAAGGGGCATATTTAACAGTTCGAGGAAGTGTTTTTATTCGTCTGTTGAAAGACCACTCTGAAAAGCATCTAGAGAATGGCCAATGGACAATAAGAGAGAGGTTCAGAGAATAAGCGAATAGGGCGAAGAACAAACGAACTAAAAGAGAGACAGTGGGAGAAGAGCTGACCTCTCCGGCGGAAAAAGTCCCCGTCAGAATCAATGTTTCAGTGTTTTTCTGTTTCTCTCCGTCTCCAACCTGTGAGCAGCAGTGCCGTTGCTGGGTCCATGTTGCCTTTGGCACTTCTGCCGGGGATGTCTTCTGATGTTCTGGTGCGTCTGTTCGCCCTCAAGGAGTGATTGCTGCGGCGGACTGTGACCGGCTTAATAAATGTGTCCCCGGCCGTGTCCGGAACATCAATCTGTACGCCCAAATGACGTGAAGTGTGAAAGATGGGGCGTCCGCAAAAGCAATATGCCCGTTTTGTGCCGACTGGGAATGAATAATTGTGTTTTTGGGCCATCGCTGCAGCCACATTTTGGGGAGGTGTCACGCCCCCATTCTACGAGTGGCCAAGGTAATTGGAATGGATTGGCGGCACATCTGCTGGTCTGGCGGGCGGGGAAGGTGCAAATGCAAATGGGCAGTGAGCCGGGAGTGAGTTATTTATTTATTTGCACATTTCGCACCCAACCTCAAGAGAGAGACTTTTTCAAATTCAAACAGAACTTCGAATCAGACGTTTATTGTTGTTGTTTGGTGTTTGCTAGATTGCAGAAAGTTACCAAATGTGTGGTTGGTCGCAATGGGGAAGTGCGGGAAGTGGCGCCTAATCGGAAGAACGGGGGAGGGACATAGCATGTTCGGAAATTCAAAAGTGCGAATTGAAGTAATTGGCAACAACAGTGGAAGATGATGGATGGTCGTGGGTGGCGGGACCACGAATAAATTACGCGTGAGGTCGGCCGAAGCACAGGGCGGAGTCTGCAGGGGAAAGCCGCCGTCAGACGGGCGACCCGCCTCCGTCGGCCTCTCCGCGCAGCAGGGGCTGGCTCTCGCCCTTGTCGCCGGCGCCCTTCTTGCCGGCCCCGCCGCCGCCCACCGTCATCGTGATGGCCTGGTCGTCGTCGTCCTCCGGAGTGGCAAGTCGCGGAGAGTGCGCCCCCCTGGAGCAGCGGAGGGGACTTTCTTCCGCTCAGTCCCCTCCCTCCCTTTACCTGTCGCACTGCGTCGCCGTTGTGCCTCTGTTCTCGGCGCCCATCTTCTGCAGAGAGGAGCGCGACTCGCTGGTGATGGAGCGCCACATGCCCGTGGCGGTGACCTCCTTGCTGATGTTGATCCCGTGCGACGGCTCCTGGATGGCCGCCAGCGGGATTTTGATCACCTGAATCCGATCGTGCCCCGCCGCGATAGGACGCCGTGAACCCACGTTGCCCGACGTCATCGGGATGTGCAGATGGGCCTCGGTCTTCACGGCCCGAATGGTGCCCTGGTTCTCCTCCAGGTCGATCTCCACCGCCTGCCCAGACTCGCGCTTCTCCTTGTCCTCGCGCTTGCGCAAGTGGAAGTCCGGCATCTTGTCGTCCAGGTACTTGAGGTCCTTCTCCGAGAAGCACTTCTCCATCATTTTGCGCACCGCCACCATCACGACCAGCTGAAACGGGCTGAGCCACAGGGGTTCGGACATTCACCCACCATGATCGGGAACGCGATCGAGGTGGCCTTGACCGACTTGACGCTCCACAGGATGGCCAGACAGGCCACCTGGAACATGGTGAACTTGTGGATGACGCGGATGGGCACGTGGCGGATGTAGATCTGGAATGTGGGGGCAGTGGAGGGAAGGGCACTGTTTGCCGGAACTGACCGTGTCCGGCTGGTACTTCATTGGCATCATGAGCAGCAGGATGCGGTCGAACAGCTGAATGCCGCCCAGCGCCGATATGCCCATGTACAGGAACACGCCGTACAGCACCGGCATCGGGATGTGGCCCAGCAGTTTGGTCATCGTGACCGACAGCCCGATCAGCAAGAACGTCATGATGCCGGTGACGCGTTGCTCGCGCACGCCCACAAAGTGGGCCACTTCGCCGGGCGCTCGGCTCTCCGACTCGACGCGCAGCGAGTTCACGTGGTTGATGGACAGCACCGTGGCGGCTACGTAGATGGGCAGGCCGAGCATGCCCACCACCAAGATCAGCAGGGACAGCACCTTCACAAATCCAAATCGTCTGGCGGATGATCAGCCGTTTAATAATTGATCGATCGATTATTTTTGGTTGTGCTGACCAGCAGGTCCAGGTGGTAGCCGCAGCCCTTCTTCAGTTTGTTCTCGCGTCTGTTCACTATCACAGCGGTGATCTGCTGGTCCATGAAGATGAGCACGCAGGCGAGCAGCGCCGGCACCAGGGCCAGCGGCACCGTCCAGAACGGGTTTCCGTTGAACGGCGGAATGAACCAGCCGCGTCCGGTCCACGTGGGCTGAGAGTTGGGCGTTGGAGGGAGGGCAAACAGATGGATATCACCCGGAACGTGGAGGGCACGTTCAGCTTCGGCGTGTTGATGCCGACCAGGATGTCGATGGTGGTCATCAGCACGATGGAGATCATGACCGCGAAATCGCTGAGCACCTGGCGCACATTCGACGGGAAGTAGCAGCTGTTGCGCATTTTCTGAATCCGACCGAATGGAAACTTGGAAACGCCGCCACTCCGTCTGGGTCACTAGTACCTTCAGCGTGGTCGCCAAAAAGAAGGTGCCGACCATCAGCAGCAGACTCATCAGGATCTTGTCGTACAGCACGAAGCACGTGTTCCCCTCCAGCCGGCCCAGCAGTTGTTTGCACTTGCTCAGCGGCACCATGGCGTAGTCCAGAGACGCGCTCAGGTTGGCGCTGCTCTCGGCGGCCGGCAGCAAGTGGTCCAGGTGCAACTTGTGTGCAATGATCGCTACTTTTTCGGGCGCAGCGCCCCCCGAAATGCAGTGGCACTGTTCCCACGGCTGCAACTCAGAGCCGGGCGGCATATAGCTGAAAAATGGACAAAAGGGTTAGAGCTGGATTCGTGTGTTGAATGCCCAAAAATATTTTGCCTGATCACGTCAAGCGATT
>VAHH01000402.1:0-32085 GCA_013357305.1 Radopholus similis | reverse complement strand
ATCTCAAGATCTCAACTGAATCTGCCTTAATCTATCTTTTTGAAAATTCGAAGAATTGGGAACTGGTTTTTTACAGAATACATACATATGTACTTATCATCGTTATTTTATTTGAAATAAAAAAAATTGAATTTTAATGGACAACTTTTGCCGAAATCGTTTTGCAGTTCCGGAATTTTTTAAAAATCGACTGTCACAGCAGCACAGTGATTGCACTCAGCACCAGTCTGTGCACCCAGTTCCGCCACTGCCCCTGTGCCAGGCAGATGCGCACAGAGCGAATGTCTCGGAGAGCGGGACCACCGCTCTGCTGGTCCGCTCTGAACAGGAAGTGGTCGTGCTGTGGTGGCTGCTGCTGGTCCGGGGCCGACGAGCGAAACGGTGCTTGATCGACCTGTGGGAACCATATTTTTACGATTTTGAGTCAGAACCGGATGATTTAAGTTTGCTCAAATTCAGTTCAATCTTCAATTAGCTCTCTTGGTCGCTGATCAATCAATCAGTCGTCGACAAGCAGTCCATAAACAACGGATCACATGATCAAGATATCACCGGAGCAGTTGAAAAGGGCATATCTGATTTGTGATCAGAAGAGCCAGATCAGTTCAAAGGAGGCAAATCAGTTGATCTGAGTTTCCCCATCAGACTCAGATCAATCCCCCTCTTTCTCTCTTGATCACTGATTCAGCAATGAGTGACTTTGATAGGTGACCGAAATTGATGGGATGACTCGCCACGTAGGGAAGCGTCCAATTATTGTCCGACGAGTGCTGGTGGATGTGAACCTGGAGCAGTGACTGGGGAAGCTCAAATGGCAGTGCGGACACGTTGCTCCGAAACTGGACTGCGAACAAAATGCGCAGACCTGTGAAGGAAAAAGGAACAGGAATTAAATTTTTGTGCCATCGAAAAGTGAAAACGTTCAGAATGTGTCTTTTTTATATTGTATTTATATTTTGAGAACGCGAATTTCATTGACTGATCGAGTGATCAACGGTAGTTGATCAGAATCACTGTTTAATGGTTATCGGGATTCAGGAGTTATCAATTTTGATCAGACAATCGACTTGATCAGTCGATCAGAAATGCACCTGTTGTTTTAGTAGTGCATAAAAATTTGAGCCGACCTTTCAGCTCCTTGATGGGCGCCTCCCCATAGACGATTTCAACCGACTCCGCTTCCCCAAGTGCTGCGCCGTCCAGTTGGACGGGCACAAACCGCTCGTAGAGGGCCCTCCACTGTTGGGGGTCCGCCACCCCAGCAGTTGGGGAGCGGAACTCGCTTGGCGCAGGGTTTTGGGCCCTGAGCAGGTGGATCGGCTCATTCTGTCCAAATTGGGGCTCCTGCTGGTCCTGCACCTTCCCAGTCAAAGAGGAGTGCTTCCCGACGTGCTGGAAGAGCGCAGGCGAGCGCCGGAACAGCACAATGTCAGTCAGACGCTGCAATAAAATAAAATAGAAACTGATTGGCCTCCGATTTTGAACAAAAAATAAATTCCACAAAATGCATAGATCATTTTGACTCAAATTTGTAATGTTTTTGCCATCAGTTAGTACCCAAATCTACAAAACTCCGATGTCTTTGGACATTGCTGCTGTTATTGGCCACCTTTTTGTGGCACTGCTCCACGGTCTCGTCTAAACTGCAGAAATTGGAGTGCAAGAACTGCGTCAGAATCCAGTCGACCGGAATTCGGCGGTGCAGAATCAGAATGAAATGGGCCAGCCGCAAAAGATCCTCGCCTGGCGAATAAGCGAAGCAAATTTTTAGGTGTTAGGATTGCATCAAGATTACAACCGTATAAAGGGGACTTTTATAGGATATCAGCTTGCCAGAGGCCGCATATATTTTACTTCTGCTTAGAACTTACACACTCATTTTTGTCCAGTTTGATCCGATACTGGTCATTGAAATCTGATTGAAATAAACGTTGAACAGATAGATCAAAAGTTTTCAATATCTCTTAGGAAACTAAAACAGATACCATACCGCCAATTTTGGCATCGGAATTTTAGACACAATCAAAGCACAAAAGCCTCTTTTCCCATTCGAAAGTAACGCATTAAATTTGGATTTGGGTTCATTTTTGCCAAACCGTTGTGGAACATGTGCCCAATGAAGCCCAGGTTGGCGAACTCGACCATGAAGAAGTGCGGGTGTGCGTGGGCGAGACGACGCATTTCGCTGAGATAGGCTGTGCCGGGATTGGACTCTGATGAGCGCAACTGCCCGACCAACAACCGAACCAACCGGGCACGGTCTGGATGTCGTCCTCCAGCTGCACGTAGAAACGGGCGTTTGGGCGCTCCATCCGCGCGTGGAGCATTGCGAACGCATAGTCCAGACTCTGCTTGGTGCGCCAGCGCATCCGCTCGGGCGAGTCCCCCAGGGTGGGGCGAAGCTGGTGGCCCAGATGGGGAGGGAACCTGAAGCTGTGTGCTCGCATCTTTGAACGAATATAAATAAAGATAGTTGAGGCAGATCCAGATTTGAAAACGAGTTCAGTTACGTTTTTTGCTCATATCTAGATCCAAATTTTTAGATTTTAAAATCGCATTTAACTATAAAATTTTGATTTCTGAGTAGCCAATATGATATATCTAGAGAAGAATTGACTGATGAATAACTCTGTGATCAGAACAGAAAGAGGTCATTCTACTAGTTTGGGTTGATATGACTGATCTGTGCTAACTGTTAACCTATGGATAGATCTACACCTAAGACTTTCTCTCTGATCTGAATGATTTAATCCGACACATCCGACTCTGGCTGATCAAAATCGGAATATACGATAGTTAAGATTGATCTGTTCTGATCCTATTTTTTTATCTGAGTTGCGTACCATTCTCTGGGCGGCGCAACCACCTCCAGGAATCCGTCCAGGACTTCGCTTTTGAAGTCCCTCCAAATGGCGGAGACCGCCTTCTGCAGGTGGGATTCCGCCTCTGGCTCCCACGGGTTCTCGGAGAGCACCACCACAATTTGGGCCAGATGGCGTTCCTCGGGCGCAACGTTTGAGACCAGGTTGTGCAGAGTGTCCGCCAGGTAGTTGTGCTCAAATAACAGATTGATTAGCTGAAGTAATATTATCAAAGAGTGATCCAATCTGTGAGTCTCTAAAACAGGAAGAACTTTCGACAAAATTGAACAATCTATGTCCAGACAAAGATCATCTGGGGTTTTTATCTCTTGTCGATCACTTCATTGACCAGCGCTGGATCAATTATATTCCCCTTCCCCGTTGTTTAAGACTAAAAATCTTTCGAAAATTCTAATTACTCAAGTTCCGTCTGCCCAATCCTCTGATGCCTTTTGCCCTGTGTGCCCAATGCCCACCTCCTTCCGGTGGGTGCTGGGCACCACCAGCAGCAGTTCTGGCGGAGAGCGGAGCACATTGCCGGCACGCAACAGCACTCGGGCGTTCAGAGTGCTCAAATGCCGATAGCAGCGCAGGCGCAGATGCGGCAGCAGGGCGGACAGCGCAGATGGGTCGATGGTGTTGCCTGCTGCTGGCGATGCTGTCCAGTTCTGCGCCTCCTCCTCCTCATAGGCTTCTGTGCTCTCAGCCTCAACAAATTGTTACCGAATAAAAAGAGAAGTAGGTAAGTGAATCGTGTTGTGCGTTTGAATTTAGAATGCGACTGATAAAAAGAGACAAATTTGAAATTTCTGACCGAAAACGATCACAATATAATGGTTTTGCTCTTTCTTAATGGACAAATACAAAATATCTATAGCAATTCGCCTACTGATTTTCATTTAATTGACCCCCGAGATACGAAAATTAGGGCTTTGGACAAACCAACAACATTGGGGCGCTGAAGGCTGAACACATGCTTATTACCTATTAGTTATTAGTAAAAGTCAAATCCATTTTCCCCGTAAAACAATTTCATTTTTATTCTTGGCTACATTTGGGCTTAAAAGAACTAATTAGGAGGTCTTCCTTCAGTTAGAACGCTGTTGTTCAATTTGCGGAACATAATATTTTGATGCGAGTTTTTTCCCATTGACCTGGTCGAACCACAGTCCTCTGCGATAAGGCGGTTGTTGTACTGCTTGCGATGGTTTGTTCTTTCTGATCGGCTCATTTTGAATTAAATCGCTCTCTGGCGGCGGCCCATTCTCATCAATCTCTGGTGCGCCTTCGATTGCTTTCGATTGCCTGTTTGGTCCACTCCCACCGGTTGAAGGGTTGCCCTCCGGCGGGAGGAGGAGAGCGGAGAATAATATTCTGTTCTGTGCGAATTCTTCTAAAATTGGTTGGAGACTCGAGATTGAGGTTTGCGACTCCCCACCTCTTCTGTTGTGCTCCACCACCAGACTGGTCAGTGTGAGCAGACAAACGGTAGCCAGTGCGCACCCAAATGTCGCCTTTTTGCTGCTCCAGCTCCGCCAGCGCATTGTTCCCAATGGCAGCGCCAAATTGGAAATTTCCCAGTGCAGTCTCCACGTCTCCAGTGTCTCTTCCGCCTCGTGATGGAGAGATTACGGGGCGCCAAACTCACACACATTTCCCCCATTTTATGCAAAATCAATGTTTACAAAAAATGAAACTGGCGAATATTCATTGATTTGATGATTTTGAATGAAAATAAAATTTTATTATTTTGCTGCAAAAAGAGCACATGGTGGGGCGGCCAAGTCGACCCATCCAGAGTCGAATGTTGTTTGACAATCCAACCTCGTTATTTTTATGGGCTCTGTGCATTTTGGAAGAAGAAGAATTTTAAATGGAAGCGAAACGCCGTAGGATCTGAATGAACATAACTGGACATTGATCAGCGGTTACAACAATATGTGGTCCAAAATAAACAATGTTGGACCAATTCATAATGTCCATTGAAAAATAAATTTGGACGATTTCATTCTTTACGATGTTAGGTCTCAACAGATAAAAACAGATCGTAAAAACACATTTTCCTGATTTACACATTCTCTCATTCCCGCTGCTC
This sequence comes from Radopholus similis, assembly GCA_013357305.1. NCBI lineage: Eukaryota > Metazoa > Nematoda > Chromadorea > Rhabditida > Pratylenchidae > Radopholus > Radopholus similis. Next base: position 27,129 of record VAHH01000402.1, on the reverse strand, counting down.
CAAAATCGCACCAAATCTCGTCCAAATGTATTGTTTTGTTTTTTTTGGTGCGAGAAACCTTTGATACATGGAAATGCATAAAGCGCACCAAGGAACGAAGAAAGTGGTGGAAAACAGAGACCTTGGACAGAGAAGAGATCATCCATCCATCCACATCGGGCATAACACAGGACTCCTCAAGCCCTCAGCAGTTTATAAATGCGCTAAAAACCGAGTGAACGGAGTCAGTCATTAATTCATCATTCTTCATTTTTATAAGAACCCAAGATTCCATTGGATATGCGCCGCCCCATTTGCGATTTCTTCGCCCAAGATACACCCAACATTCAATCCGGGCATTTTCAGTTTCAGCCAATTTGAAAAATGCAAACGTCGTTTGCCTCAATTGCTTTTGTGCTGTGCTTTTTCTTCATCGCAAGTCCCGCCGCCGTGGAGGCTTCCAAATCGGAGCGAGAGCTGCTGATGGAGAAGATTGAGGCAATCGACACGGCCATGGACCGAGTGACCGACGCCATTGATTCGGCCAATGGCCAGATCGCTGCACTGAAGGCGGCACACGGAGGCTTCCTCATCCCCGGGCAGGTGATGGACAGAATCCACAGTCTGGAGGCCCAGACCAGTCAGCTGAGTGCACAGCTGGCGCAACTGCAGGAACAGCGCGACGGCGTCCAGGAGCGACTCAACGCACTGAACTAAGACGCGAAAAGTGTATGGTGCATGCGCGGTTTGAGTGCACCAAGCTGACGAATGACTACCAAGAGTGGACGATTTTCTGTCAAACCATTTCACGGGGATTCAATTCTATTTTTTGGGGGGTTTTTCTCTGATTCCTCTTCTATTTCTGGTTTTTTTTGTGATCGCCTCCTACATTTGTGAAAGAGAATTATGGAAAATGCACAGAACATCTTTTACCCATTCTAGTTCTAGTGACACCGGAAAACGATAATTTTACCGAAAACCAAAAAACCCTCCCCAATCCATCCAGACTCGGCTTTTGACCATCAGCCTGAGCAGTATGCATTGCACTGCACTCATTGGGCAGGGCTGTAGTTGTGGCTGACCAGCTGGGCATAGGCCCTGTTGTAGAGGTGTTCGCTTTTCCCGTACAGCGCCTCGTAGTGCCAGCGGGGCTTTTTCGCTTTGGCCACAAAAGAGCCGAAACGCTTTGGCTTGGCCAGTCGATAACCGATGGGTCATCGCCGGACTCGCAATCGGAAGCAAACGCCGACCAGACATGCTAAAAATTGTTTCCAATAAATCATAAATGATTCATCTGTCAAAAAATACTATTTTAGATACTAGTAATCACAATGCTCACCCCTACCAGTGGAGAGCAGTGCTGCCAATGTAAAGACCAGCATTTTGAATAGAAATCCAATGCAAATGTAGGAACTACATATTAGACCGAGTGCCTTTATAAAGCCAAATTTTTACAATCCAAAAACAAAAACTGTCGGACTACAACAATAGGTATGTGCACACTTACGATATTTTTCTGTTTTAGAAAAGCCCCCGATTTGACGGATCAATATTCTCGATTGGCGCCACATCCCTTTGTTTGAGCATTGCGCCCATGTGACGTGTGTTGGGCATTGAGCTCATTGCAAACTGCGGGTGAACTGCGGCTGCACCGCTTCCAAATCCCCTGAAGTGGCGCATCAATTTGTGTGCCAGCGGCGCCACCATCGCTCTGCAGTCCTGGCGAATGGTCCGGTTCAGCGCCAAATAGACCAGCGGTGGAGCCCCCTGCGTCCACAAAAGGGGCACATTTTTCAATAGTTTCAGCGGAATGTTCTGTTCCCACGTGGATGTGGAACCAGGCGAAGTGGCCGCAGATGATCAGCCATTCGGGGGCTGAAGAATGACAATCAGTTTAGCATTTGGAAATTTAGAATTGTGGCCCAATCCAATGCCCAAGACACCGAGCACTTCAAGAAAGGCGGAATCCTAAATATCATATGCCAGTGGCCTAACTTCTTCTTCGGGAAGGAAATTCACGATTTAGGAAAAAGCCGGGCGAGTGGAGGAATCGAAGAACCTGTTGGGTTGGGATGGGCCCAAGGCTGGCACTTAGACCTTGTGCATAACCCATCTTGAGCGATTTCTCTCTATTTCCTTCCCACATTTGGCTCTTCTTCCTCAAGGTCATCCCCATTTGAAGTTTGAACTTCTATTACTTTCCTGTTTCCTCACTGGGAGTCGCATTGGCCCTTCATCTCCTCGTGGGTTTTCCCTTCTTGAGCCCTTTCCTCTGGCCCTTTTGTCTTCTCATTTTTCTCATAACACCGAAATCTCGAACAAAAGGGTCGAAGAACATCGACCGAATGAGTAGCCCTGGCCAAAGCAGCGACATCAGCACTTGCCTGACGCGTACTGGATGTAGTCGTAGATGTAGCCGGTGGCCGTGTTCAGGCAACTGATGATCAGAACCTGGACGAAAATCTGCAAGAATTCAATCGTTATCCAAAAACTAGCAGAACATAAATTTGATGGCTGACCATTTTTTCGAGATTGCTGATTTTCAATTCGGCGCGGAATTTGTGCATCTTGACGAGAAGAGCGACCACAAAAATGGCGTAGATCAGCGGGGCACCGACCACCACGGCCAGGTTGTGCACAACGAGCAGTCTGTTGTCGTACTGCCAAAGCATTTGATTATAAACAGAAACAGTATTGAATTTTGGTTACTGCTCCTTCCGGGTCTGGCCTTAGTCCGGTGAACGGATTGAAGAACCAGGCAAAGTACATCTGAAATTTAGTAAAATGAGCCACACAAAGCAAAGTCCAAACTCCAAACTCCAAAGAGAGTGCTCTATCAAATGGCCTGTTTTTTGGCTCAGTTTCCCCTAAATTCTCTTCTCAAATCCACGCAAAAAATGACCGGGACGAAGAGGACGTTTCGCGTGAAAACGAAGTAGTAGAGGGCATAGACTGTGCTCATCGCTAGCCAAATCCAAACGCGACTTCCTGTGCAATTTGTCTCTTTCACTTGAATTCAAGATTCAAATTAACCCTCAAATAGGGTTTTGGCCAGTTTCGGCCAAATGGTGTCAATGCACCGATTGAGCGCCAGGATCAGGTCCGCCGTCGACTCAGCCACCCAGATCAGGACGCAGAGGGCGCCAGCCAGGTAAATGCGAGTGGGACTGGAGCAGAAGGACTGGCCGCTCAGACTCAGGTAGCCTGGAAGCACAAAAACAGTTTTATTTCAAACCCCCGATTACTGGCCGTGGTAGAATCCGTTGACGAGCAGAACCGTCATGTCTGCTGCTCCGATGAAGAAGAGCAGTTTGTAGCAGGCGTTGTTGGCCATGTGCCTCCGAATGGACAGCATGCACGGCAAGTAGAGCACCTGCCCCCAAATGTTTCAAATAGTTTTCATAAAATTGATTCCCATTTTTACGTAGTAGATTGCGCAGAGAGTGATGATGGTCCAAGCGGCCACTGGGTAGGTGCGCTTCTCGATCGGGTAGAGCTGGTCCAGTTGTTGTTCCACCCCACTGCAGTTGTACAGGCGTTCCCATTCGGAGTGGCGCACCAGAAACAACTCCATTTGGCCGGTAAAAACAACAATTAATTTTACTGTTATAAATGATTTTGAAAAAAATTATTAAATTATTATCGTTCTTGCAACAAACTTTGGCTCCGAGTGTCGTTTTATATTGGCATTTGCAAATGGTGATTAGTGTTTTTTCGCGAGTCAAATGAATATTCTGGCAGATGCAATGTGCCCCATTGTCCCGTCAAAATGGCAATTTTCACGCAAACTTTTGGCTGTCAAATGGCATCGGTCGTTTGCACCGCTCTACGCCTACGGAGAACCCATTTAATGATAGGATAGTGGTGTAACTGATGTTGCCGCCGTCAACTTTAATAAGTAATAATATAAGTAATTGGTGGCGCAGTCCCTTGTGAGCAGAATTCTCAACAAACAAGTGGTACAGCTTTTGCTTTAAGCGTCGAAATCTAATTCAGAGATGACCGCTAATTTTTAATTTTAATTTAAAATCTCTATTTTCTGTTGTTTTTAAGAGATTGTATGGCCGTTAACGGAATTTGAGTCCAGCCATGGTCTTCTCTGGGACTGCGAGTCTGCGTTTCTCAACGCTTGCTTTCCGGATGAAGACACGATTTTTCAGCGTTCAACACAAAAATGGAGGCATTTCAATTTTAGCAACAGATTTGAATCGCCACCAGCGCTCCGGCGGCGCCGCGAGTCTGGGTGCCCTTGCTGGTGCTGGTCATCGGACGGGAGCCGGACGATTTCGGCTTGGGCGGCGGAGGCGCCTGCACGTCCGTCGGCAGCAACACGCCGAATGCGCTGAGCAGCACGAAGAAAACGAGGAACACGTTGCGAACCGGGAACATTGTTTGTGTTCTGTTCGTCGGTGTGGGGAAGTGAAAAACAAACAAATGGCTTGTGCTGGGGTCGGTGGAGACCTGGACACCCATTGGCATTTTATACCCATTCTCAACCATTATTAGAATATGGCTCACTTCAGACCTGATCAGCGCTCACATCACATCGCTCATCATTGATCCGCGTGTGAGGCCGCACTTGAAGTGAGGAGGGAGTGTCGCTTCACTCTCAACCATTATAAAATATTTAGAATGGCTCACTTCAGCAGATGATGATTAATGATCGTTGGTGGGCGAATGGGTCGGTGGTTCAAGGAAAGAACCACCGATAGGCGATAGGCCTTTCCAGCGTGATGAGCTGATGAGCCATGGAAATTTTGAAAACAAATTGGGACACTCATTGCCCCAGAGTGCGGTGAAAGCCAAAACGAGGAGATGTGCCATTTACATTTTTTGCACAGCGACTGCAACAGATGCTATTCGGCCACTTCGCCCACAAGAAGCTTCCCGCATGTTTATGTTTATGGGCGAGTACGTATTGAGAGGGGTTGTAAATTATTAATTACAAAAAATACGCAAAATGAAATGAGAAATGATCAAGAGCAAAACCGCCCATTTCAACTCTGATTTTACTTCGCCGTGAGTTGAATGTTCGTTTGCAAAAACAGAATAGTAGACGCAAAATGAAAATGGGAGATGATTCAACCAATGGCAAACATGTCAAGAAAATCGGCACTAAAAGAGATTGGTCAAGGATTTCTAGAAAATGATGCAATCATCTCTCTCAGTCCTCAGCAACTGCTTTCGCATTCTGCTTCATAAAATGAAAATAGCCACACGATAATTGAAAACAGCCACAGCTTTGCATCATTATTCGAGCGAGCTTATTTTTAGTTATTCTCATCTAATCTGTTTAATATATTGTCATTTCGAATGTGAAAATTCATTTGCTTATTTCGTGTACCCATTAATGCATTCGTCCGTTTGATCCCGATTTGGTTTGACATCCCACTTTTACGATTCTCGAGAATTTGGACATTTGTAGATGCGGGAATGTTTTTGTATATGCATTTTTGTAACCCAAAAACCTTTATGCAACACAACAAAAAAAAGAACACGCTTTTGGCTGCTGCCGGAAAAATGAATGAAATCCGTGCAGAGTGTGTTTCTGCTTTTTCACCCTTCAATAGCCCAGCACATGTTTGCGCTCCTCAGAAATGAGAGTCGCAATCGGCAAATTTTGGAGCACCGGTCTCAGCTGGTTTGTCCACTCTTTGAGCTCTTCCAAACGCTTGATCGAATTGTTGGCCTTTTCAATTTGCTCATCTGCAAGGAAAACGAGATTAAGCGATTGGGTAAAATCAAGTCATCTGATCACCGAACAGGTGGACTGATCAGATCAGATAAAAATGATTGGAATATTAAAGGTGATCGAATTCAGATTAAGTGATCGCGCAAATCAAAAAATCTCAGACATCAATTGATCGAAAATCTAATTGGCTTTACAAGAGTGTTCGTTCCACCTGGGTTTTGTCCGTTTTCCACGTCGGCCAGTTTTTGCAGTTTTTCGTTTTCAATTGCCTGTTTGGCTTCCTCCTTTCCGCCAAGCACATAGTGGAACAGCGAAATGTCCAGCAGAATCTTGAAAAATTGATTTTTTTCAAATTTTAAAATTGGCTGACTCACATTTCTCTGCCTTCGATGTGCAAAACTCTGAAATCAATTTCCCAATTGGACGCGCTTTGAATGTGCAGATATTCGGCATAATTTCACCCAAAATGGTCCGAAAATTTCGACGAAATTTTGTTTAAATAAATTTTGGACTAAGAAAGCTTTGCGTTCAAAAAATGCGCAAACTCTCTGATGACGGCCCGTGCCTTCCGTTCGTCCTCATTGTGACCACTCTGAACTGCTGCGGCTGAATTTGGCGCGCCAATCCCTTCGTGGAACAAGGCGAAGGCGCAAATGAGAACAACGCAAAAAAGCGGGCAATCGTAAGAAGGCATTTCCAAACAAAATGAAAAGAAATGCAAATGTTTTGGATTGAGAGGGAGGTGGCCTTTCCAATTGAGCGTGCATTTATGGATGCGCCATTATTCTTATCCCCACATCCAGTGGGTTCACTGATCCACTTCATTTTGTTTGCTTCACATCCACCCCCGCCCAGTAATTTTGTTTATAAAAATCAAACTTTTTATGAAATCAGAAAATGAAAAACGTCGAAAAAAGACGAAGAAGAGTATAAAAAGAAGTAGGTTAGGTTGCAAGAAAATTCAATGAAAGCAGAAAATGAGATTGTGGACATTTAATTTCAAATATTTGAAACACAAATGGACCACCGCTTTATTCATTTATTCTTGTTGGACTATTGTCACTTTAAGTTTCCAACAAAATTGTTCTGTAGTGAACTTATGTTTGATTTCTTCGGTTTGGTTGTCTCCGCATTGTCTAGGCGGAATCCGAACGAGGCGAGAATGAGTCGGCGAAAGTCGGCACAAATGATGAGCAGGCAAATCTGTGGGCGAAGCAAATTAACCACAAGTCATTTGGTCGTGATAGGGAGACTCTTCGTCACCAAAGACATTTTGCCCAGAAAAACAAAACTGCATTTTCTAAAATTTTTATTTAAATTTTAAACCTTAACCTTAATAGCCATTTTTACCAAAAGCCACATTATGTTTTGACTTAACATTTGGCCCAAATTTCGACCATTTTGGTAAACTGTCGGATGACGGTGTGGCGAAAAATGTAACCCCGCATTTTCGTTAAATTCTCACCTCCTCGCAGTAGGAAGTCAGTATTTTGGCCAGAAAGGCCAACGTGAACATGAGCACTCGGAGCCAGGGCGCGGTCCAGTAGAATGGTGTCAACCGGATCAAGGACTGAATCTGCCCACAGACGGCAGTTTGGTCCCGATCGCGAAGAGGAACACGTAGTTGGCCAACAGGGCCAGGTTGATCAGAAAAGCGCAGACGGCCTAGAGAAATGAGAGAATTGCTCCAAAATTAGAAAAAAAGCCAGAGGAAAAACGACTAAAAAGGGAAAGCAGGAAAAATGGAAGGCCCAATTTCTTATAATTTTCAGTTCACATCCATCAATCAGAGATCATTCAGATCATCAGTTTCTGTCGATTGGACTACAACAATATGTGCATATTTATTTTTCTGTTTTAAAAACGCAAAGTTCCGAGGTTAAATCAGGCCCCACACTCTGTGGTGGATACAACACAAAATTTGACTGGCCAGTCTTGGGCTTTCTTGGGCTTAAGGCATCCCGAAGAGGGGTTTTTGTTCAATTCCTCTGCCCAAAGCCATTTTGCCGAATTTCCTCCCCCGAAAAAGAAACTAGATCACTCGCCATGAAATAAGTATTTTTCCAAAATATTTGAACCCACCTTGCTGCACATGATTTGAATGGCGCTTCTGGTGCGGGCCAGTGCGCATAAGGGGCGAAAAATGGAGAGCAGGAACAGACGGCGCCCGGTAATTTCAAAAGAGACTCACGCGACCCAAACCCAGACTCCCACGTCCCGTGCATTTGCCGCCGAGACGAACTCTTCCACCATTCAAATTGCGTGCGTCGCATGTAAAGGACTCCAAATTCTGGGAATTCTAATTGGAACTCGTTTTGCAGTTCGTTCCCATGGACTCAAATATCAGAAGGAGGAGTCTCTAAATGTGGTACTCGCCGCACAATTCGGATTCCCCGAAGGTGATCGCGCCAATATCCCCAGAGATGCCAAACGCGAATTTGCACGGTGAAGACAGATATTTGTGCTGATATTTTGTGTCGATCACTCTTGAGGACAGAATAAATTACTAAAATTATCTATCCGACTTTTGTTTGTGGGCACACCCAGACAGGATTAGCCACCGTGCAGAGACGGGCATTGGGCGTGGAAAATGGGCAATGGACCCCTTTAAAAGGACCTCATTCCTTCCCATTCCTCAATCAGTTACGAATCAAAAAGTGCCCAACTTGAATACCCAAATAGCCCCAATAAAGAAGATGAACTGCTCCGCCATCCTGTTCGCTCTGTTCGCCCTGTTCGCGTGTTTCTCAGTCGTGCCTGCCCCCAAGACGTGTGAGTAGAGAGTGGACTCTAGAATCGGCATCCACGTCCATCCCTTGATCAATGCTTTTTCTGCAGACGCAGAGAAGGTCCGCCACGAGCGAGTGAACTGCCGCCACAGGAGCGCAAAAAACTGCAACTCCGCCTACTGCATCTGGAGTGAAAACCCGCACACCGGCAGGGGCGTGTGCGCCCCCAGAAACGGACCCTACTAGAGACCGATGGAAACGAGGAACATTGTTGATCAGACGGCAATCTGATAGTGATATAAAATGGAAATGACCTAAGTATTATGTAGGAACGATCGCTTGTTTGCTCTTGAGTAAGGCTTTTTGAGAAAATAAAAAGGAAAGGCCTGTCTAGTTATGGGGAAATCTAGAAAAAGCCATAAATGGGGGGTATTTTGGGTCATTAAACAATGAACACGCATCTGGCATCGGTTTTGCAAAATTCTCCCTTTTTAAAAAATTCTCCATGTTCAACAAAATCACGACATTGCTTTTGAAAGAAACACACGAAACTCTTGAATCGCTCATTTGCTTTTGACTCCACCCTCAATCAATGGTTTTGCGCTTCTTGTTCGCCCGTCGGCTTGATGTTGGCGTGGAACTTGACCAGGAACTGGAGGGTCTTCTGCGCGTCCAGTTCCTGCCCGCCTCTGGGTGCCCTCTTCTTCCAGCAGAGCGGACACACCAGTCGGGAGGGGAACGCCTGCTTGGGGAACTGCGGGTCCTCGGTGTGCCCGTCCCGGTGCAGACGGGCGTTCACCCGGTTGTGCGCCTCCCACAAGTAGAGCACAACGTCACTGGGTTGGCTCACCTGCGAGGGAAAAGTGAGCAGTGATTAACAGAGATTAGACACGCAAAAATAAAGTTTAGAAATGAATGAAAGTGGAAAAGGCTTACTGCCTAAAAACATGCCTGAACAACTCCCTTAAATGCATTGATGATTCGCGAGAAAGTTTTGGACCAAAAGTTTGGGTTGGCATTTCCAGTTTTAGAGTTGAGAATTGGAACCAAATTCCATCAGAATTAATATGTTAGTCGAAACATGAATATGTTCTCGGATAGAGCACACTTTGGGAATTCCAAATGCATTTGGAGCGACTTCTCAATTTTAAATCTGGCAGAGTTATATTGTCAAAAACTGTCATTTGGCAGGTCAAGGTGTCCTGCCGCTTTCGATATTTTGCACTCACATTTGTGCGGTCCAATGGGAAGTTGTCCGGATTGGGGCTCTGATTGTTGTTATTGTGGTCACCGCCGCCGGTCATGGCCATGAAGTGGTGTCTGCACTCGGTGCACGTGAAGAAGTTGGCAACCCATCCCTGGATGGCGCGCAGCGGGAGCAGCGGATCCTTCAGATGTTCGTCTGAAGAGGGGGCATTTGAGCGGAACACATGTGGGATTGGAAGGATCAGTGCCACCCTGGAAGGCGCCAACGGTTAGTGCGTGGAACGTGGTCCAAAGGCCGCAGGTGAAGCCGCGTAGCAGCGGACTAGAGCCGCGGCAGTGCTCCCAGTCGGCGGCCAGCGGGAACGGACTCCCAAAGTCCTTCTGCACAAGTCAAATTGCGTAAAGGAATTTAAGGTGTTCAAACACAAAATGCCAATATAATTGGGATATATCGACAGGTCCAAATCCAAACAGATCAAGATGGGCTCAGAAGATTTGGGAATGGCCGTTCTTGTCCATAATGTTAAAAAGGCATTGGTAGTTTACTCTCCATTTTGAAACAATATTTCCTGTCGAAATAGGATGGTTGGCGTAAACCCCGTTTGGCTATTCTGCTCATCATTTGATTGAAAGTAAATACTTATTAAATTTCAACTGTGCAAGCTTCCCCTATACTTCTAAATTTGAATAATGCTCGCTTTTGGTGTTAAAGTAAAACAGAAACCTCGGCCAGCCGGAAGATGCCCAGCCATTTGCCGGTGGCCAGTTCTCGCTGGCGCCCGAACTGGTCCAGCAATCGGGCCATCCGCTGGAACACTTGGTGCGCCCGTTCGCTGCGAGAGAGCACAGCCTGAAGAACAGCACTTGGTGAGTCTGTTTTTTAATCGATTTACAGGTTTTTAACAGTGGTCTTAAGACCTGATCAAATCGATCCACATTTTTTGTAATGCGAAATCCAAACGTCGCTTTGACATTCATTTTCCAAATTTTGCCAAAAATGCCAATGGCAGGCTTATAAATGTTTTTGGGTGTGACTGATTTGCCTTTTGGTCGCCGGAGGTGCTGGCGGTCGGGAACCAGCGGACCAGTGCGTCCACAAAGCTGCGCAGCGCCGCAAACTGGCGGCCCCGGATCCGGTCTCCGCTGGAGCTGACCACCTCGTGCACGAGGGCGTTGTGCACCGCCTTCAGCATGTCCGTCTCGCTGACGAAGAACAGACTTCGGCACCTGACCAGCACTCCGATAATTCAGAAACAAATCCCGTTCTCCCGTTTTCACCTCTGCGGCTCCTTTTCGCAGTCTATCGCAGCAACAACGGTGTTCTGTTTTCCGTCCGCTTCGGCAATCTCGGCCTCGTGCATTCGGCCCATCAACGGTGTGATCAATTCTTCCAATTTGGCCGACAAAGTTGGATCGCTCGTGCTATACAAATCAGTTAATAAGAAATTTTCGATTTGAATAATCCAATATTTGCATGATCATGAGAATCTGCTTGTTAATCAACATTGATCTGTGGTGTTTAAAACTGATCGTTTTCGTCAGAAATGTGATCAGAGTACTCTTAAGTTGATAACTCTTCGTTTTGATCAATCCAGATCACCAATATTGCTCAGTAAGTTTGGTCAGTCCGAAGTTTGGTCGGTTTCGGACTCTGATCAGATCAGTCTCGATAGAACTGACTGATCGCTAGATCAATCCGATCATTGTTTTAGTCAGTTCTTTGACCAGTCCAGTCACTGAACTGCGAACTGGCGAGTTAGGCTCACTCAAAATCTCAAAATGGATTTGTCTTAGTACCTCAACGCCAGCACCGGTTCCGCCTTTCCCCTCTCCAGCACAACCATGTAAGGCAGTTGTTGCCTACCAGACTGCGGCATTTGGACCTCCTCCGGCCTGGACACCCGTATGCGACGCGTCACCAGATAGGGGGAGGAGTAGATCAAATTCAGTGCCATCTGTCGGAGGGAGAGTTGTGTAAAGAAACCTTTAGACCGACTATTTTCACCCCGATCGTGGAATCCGGTGCCCCGTCCAGCTCAAACAGAATCGCAATGTACTGGGCGGAGTCGAGCACACCCGTCCAGGGGTCCTTCTGCGCCTCAGTGCCCGTGCACAAAGTGGCATATTCGCTGAAATCCTCGCAGCATTTCGATCAAAATCTCTGCTGCAACCCGTACCATTTATGCTCGTAGGCCAGCTCGAAGCCCTTGCCGCGACTGGCTTCGTACTCCTGGAGCAGTGCCGTGTGCATAAGCCACCGAAGGCCCATCGGCGAGTGCTTGTCCACGGGCACTGCAATCTCTTTCCCTTGGGCGGGATGGCGCGCATCGCGAGGGAAGTACTTGAAAGGGGCAATTGGCACTCTCCTTTGAATGAGTTGGGCGAAAACATTCTAAGGATTTGGGCACTGAACTCTCGAATCTGGTTAAAACTGGGCAATTCTGAAACAATTTCCTGCCAAAGAATGTTCGATTTGTGTAAAGCACCCTGGTTCGAAAAAACTTTTTTGGCCAAAGGTCCCCACCTTGAACATTGGCGTTCCGTTCAGGCCGTTCTGGTTGCACGTCCAGATGTTGACCATGTCCGCGCAGTTGATGGCCGCGACACGCACAAACGGCCAGTCCTTGACGCGGTCTGCGAACACGCGGAAGTAGGGCGCCAAATGGCGGCAATGGCCGCACCTGTGAGGGTGAACATAGCTCTAAAGTTTAGAATTTGAGACTTTTTTCAAGACACGTTTAGATGCCAGAGAATTTGATGAGCATTTTGATTAGCCAAAAGTAATGACCAAAAGTGTTTAAAAATCCAATTTTTTTAAGTTTTAATTTTTTGGCCTTTTGGTGAATTATAAAAATAAATTCAAAGCTTATGAATTCAGTTCCTCTCACAGTGGGAATAAACTTTGGACAGAGAAATTTGTCTGAGTTGAGAACTTGCCCAAAATTTTCCTCTGACCCCAAATGGTCTATCAAATGAGTGCAAGAACAAAGCCCCTTTTGGCTCCCCCAATTGTGTGCTCACGTATCGTCGTAGAACTCCACGAAGTGGGCCTCCGTGTTCTGCTGGCCGAGCACAGTCGCCTCAAATGTGTCCGCGTCCAGATGCAGCACGGCATCCCTCCGCGGGTCGTACAGCAGCGGATTCCCGCCCCTGGGTTGGTCGCCCATTTTGGCCACGCGACCGCCCTTTGCAGAGGCCCTTCGACTGGGCAACCGCCCTTGCAATTGAGCGCCAGCAGGTATTTGATTTCCCATGTTGTTGTTGTTGTTAGAGTTGTAGCCGAGATGGCTATTGTGTCGGTTGTATTGTCCGGGGTGTCCAAGATGAAAGTTTGAGGGACGCCGACCTTCTAAAAAAGAAGTCTTGATTTACGTTGTTATTGCTGGAACGAGACCAGATCTCGACGAGAGTCTCGGTCCCAAGTCGAAAGGGGGTGACATTTGCGGACCGAAATTGTCGTGCAAATTGAAATTGCCAAGGTGGCTGTTGTGGCGGTGGTTTTGGTATTGTTGACTGTGAGGGCCAGAACGAGAGTTGAAGAAGTGCTGTGCTCCTAAAGAAGAAGAAGTTCTGTTTATATCTCTAGTCGGAACTGAAATGTGAGATGAGACACGGGACCTTACTCGACAAGAAAACCGGGGAACTAAGGTGGGCAGTAGAGGCTGAAGGAATAGCCTGGGAGTGGTAGGTCAATGGAATGTGCCGTGCTGGGTCATTTCTCCCAATTGGGTCTTTTTGGCAGTCAAATTTACTTATCTTAAACTTAGCTTAAATTTTAGCTTAAACTTAGTACCTAGGCAAGCTTAGATTTTACTTTAAGCTAAGCTAGAGGCATGCCAGACTTCGAGAGAGTCCAAATTGGTTCGAGTCTGGGGCCTTGTGGCGTCAAAAAGTTGCCTACCCACCGTATTGGCTGCTGTTGTGTGGGTAGAATTCCTGCTGGTAGTCGCGCAGTTCGCGCTCCAACAGCGCATTCTCGAATGGCTGTTCAACCGGAGGTGGGCTGCACCCGCTCGGCAGGTGCTGTCTCCAGTGCTCATACTGCTCCGCCTCCTCCACTTCCGGCGGCATGGCGCACATCCCGCCATCGCTCTCGTATCTATTAATAATTCAGGGGTTGTCGTCAATCGAAGAACGGGGATTTTTTTCAGTTAACTTTTCCCAAGGCCTCACAGTTCTGATAGGAATTTCCCCCGATTTTCGGTTTTCCGAAAAACCCCGAGTTTTCTACCCAACCTACCCGTATCCACTGTCGTAGCCCCCGAACGCGCCACCGCCCATTGGTGGGCCGCTCCCGTAGACGGAGTGCCGATGCTGCGGATAGACGTGTTGTCCACCACCAAAGTGGCCTCCGGCCTTTCCGTGCGCTCTCCCAATTCCTCCTCCGAATTGCTGGTAGTGGCCGGCCCAACCATTGCCCAAGCAAAACGCGAACAAAAATGATGGGAGAAGCAGCACAATTTTTTCGAACATGGTTGGATGGATGAGTGAAGAATGGGGTTGGGATGTTGCTGTGATGCTGGGCACTTTGCGCGGCGCTTTTATGCACTCCATTCTGCCAATCGAATGCGTGGAATTGGCCGGGAATGGAGTGCAAAAGTGACGAATACTCGGGAGGGGGGGGTGGATGAGAGAGTGGAGAAATTAGAGATTCAGAGAGTTAGAGAATGCTCAACCTTTTACAGGGCAAGAAAACGTAAACATTGCGAGAATGAGAGCAACCAGAGCTCACATCACAATCACTTCTCATGACGTCATGACTTCATAGTTCACATAATGTGAAGGGAGAATCTCATGGGCAGTCGGTCTGAGTTCTGTCGGACAACAGCACTTGCAAAATGGCGTTAGTCAGAGAGGGATGGAAAAGAAGAGAAAATAGCCTCACACTGCTAATAACTAATAACGTAGTAATAAGCAATGAACAGACTGATCAATGGGCATCAGTTTTGTCAAACAATGATCGGACGAATGAGGAGAAAACCTGACGTAATGTGGGATATTCGAATGTGGTGAGTGTGGGTATTTTCCATTTTTCTCATATCATATATCATGTCATCATATTCTGTTGATTCACGTTGAGTTGGGGTCAATTCCGCGCCGCCAATTCCGCGCGGGGGTCAATTCCGCGCCAACTTTCAAATATTATATTACAGGTCTAAAAGCTTAGCTTAGCTTAAGCTTATCCTATTATCTAAGCCCAAAAAGTAGCCAAGTAGGCTTTTTTAGCCTAAGCCAAGGCAAGTTTAGCTTAAGCCAAGTAGGCTTATTTACTACTTACAAGTCACACATCCCTCTTTCCACCATCCCAATTTACAGCTCATTTATTTATTTTGATCTTTCAGTCGAACATTGAAGTTTCTTTTTTGCATAAAACTATGGCCGTATTTGTTTTTGAGCCATTATTTTGCCAGAAAACGGGTTAATATGACCTGTAATACAATATTTGAAATTTGGCGCGGAATTGACCCCCGCGCGGAATTGGCGGCGCGGAATTGTCCCTTCCCCTTCACGTTTGACCTTTTAACGACGGGCAAAAGGGATCCCCTTTTTTGCTGTTTGCCCGTGGAAAGTGGAGGAGAAGGAGAGGCGGCAATCTGCGACTCGACTGCGAGACGAAGTCGGGGTGTCGGGGTCTTCGCCTCTTCGGGTCATCGCTCCAACTCTCAACCTAATCACAATCAGCAATCAAAATTCAAAACAAACGGGCGAGGGGCAATTTGATGGTCTGTGCCCTTTGACGAAGATATTAATACCTACTAATATTTGGTATTGGTAGTATTCAAGTATTCATTCAATTACAATTATTCTCTCCATTCGATGGAGAATGTTTTTTCTTAATTTTTCAATAATTTCCAAATCTGCATTTTTAAGTTATCGTCACACAAAAATGAAGCGTTTTTCCCACTGCGCGCGACAGGCGGCCGCCGTATTTCCATTGATTACTGCTCATTTGGCAACTGAAAGCGCGAATGATGATGGACGGCACAAGGATCTGGAGGCGCTCAAAAGCGCAATGGATAGCCGAATGACTGCGCTAAATGGCAAGATCGATGGACTGAAAAAGGATGTGACGGCGTTCACGAGTGCAACAAACGCCCAAATGGATGGGCTGAAACGGGAGCTTGGAGGACTGGCAAAGGAGATGGCCGCGATGAAGGGTGCGGTTGGCACCCACCTGGACAGGAACTGCCGCATTCGGGAGCAGATGCGCAAGAAGGTCAGTACCCACTGGAGATGGATTGAAACGAGCTTGATGAGGGAACTAAGGGATTAAATAGAGTTTACGGGACCCCTCGATTTAAAAGACCTTTACAATCGCTTTTTGAATTTTTTTTTGCCTATTTTCGGCGGAATCCGAAGCGGCGGCCGCAGTCGAGCAAGAACAACCGCTGGAATGTGCTCGACTCGGGTCCAAGCTTGGCCTTCAGGGACTACGCTCGGATTGTGACCGATACGCGACCCAATCCGGGTAGGATCCATTAATTTAAAAATACCTATGTATTTGAAAGGCTGGTCGTGGAACACTGTTCGCGCCAGACATCCTGTTCCCCCGCCCAACTGGAGTCTGCTGAAGCCGCACATTGTCGGCTATTATGAAGTGCACATTGTGGAGAAATTCAACGATGGGTATTTAATGTTTAAAGAATTTGCGCCATTCAACGTCCATTTTACAGCGGTCTTCGCCTGGGCTTTTGCGATTCGGAATTTCCAATGGAAGGGGATAAACGCGTGGGATGCCTAAGCAATTCCATTGGCGTCAGCTATATCGCAGAACTCTTATTCAACGGACGCGCAGGAATTCCCCTGAAAGTCAAATTCGCGAAGGGCGACGTGATCGGCTGTGGACTGCTCCGGCGCCCCTCGGACCCCGCCCAGCTGTGCTTTGTGACGCTGAACGGCAAACTGCTCGGTATTTGCATGCGAACAGCCCTCAGAGGAAATTGGGTCCCCAGTTCTAATAATGCAGTGCCAATTTTGTCCGTAAAACCTGAGATTGATTTCAAGCAAAATCTGGGTTGAGCTGCTCGAAGTTTTTGATGCCGATCTCGAGCTGTAGAGCTCAAACAGTGTCGGGACTCATTTCATAGATTTTTGTTTCGATCCCTGTTTAATGCTCCAATTCACCATTTCAGGGACCTTCTTGCTGCCCATTCATTTTGCCGCGGTGCCGCTCTACCCGGCCGTCTCTCTGTGCGAGGGCGGATGCACTGTCAGGGCGAACTTCGGCCTTGAGCCATGGCGCTTTGACCCTGCACAGCTGTTGCGAGAAAATGGTGCCGAGAGTGACGAGTGAACGAGGAATTTGGCTTTTGGCTCCTCTTGGCTATTTACCTAATTTGTTGCCTTAAATAATAAATATAAACATAAAATAAAAGCATATAGTACCGGACAAATTTTAGCATATCGTTAGTTTATAGGCGAACAATTATCAATTATGCGGACTGAATTAATGATTTAGAACAGAGTCTGAATCTGTTCATGAAATGTACAGAATGGATAGAGCTTTTTGAGGACCAGAATTGCCGACGTTTTTCCCAAAATAAAGCGCGAATTTACATCAAAATGATTTGGAATTTTGAAAAAGGAAAAGCATCTGTGAGAGGAGCTGTCTCACTTCCAGAACTCAGAACACTTCCCCACACTTCGGTTCTCCGCCGTTTCGCCCCCCCCCCCATCAGTCCAACTGCAGTTTCTGCACATTTCTGGCGATCGGCAAATCGTAGTGGAGCCATTGCTCCTCTGCGCTCAAATTGCTCATTCCCAGCTGAAATTGGGGCGGAAAATAAATTTGAAATAAATAAATTGGGTTGAATTAATTTGGATTAAATCTTTGGATAAAAGGCCTGCCTGAGCAAAGAATTCGGGGCGAAGGTCTGTGCCGCGCAGCACGCGCCATTTGATCATGGGAGCGTTCTTCTGAAGGGGGCCATTCATCATCATTATTCATTGATTTTGGGGAACCAATCCAACCCAATGCCCAACAATACTCGCCTTGAGCAACTCGTTGAACAGCACAAACTGCACTCCGGTCCCGCTGAATTGGTGCTGCACAAAGTACTCTTCCACCGAAATGAACTGAAGAAAATAAATGGACAGAAGATGAGATACTGTTCAAATGGATTTCGACTTGAAAATTCTAAGCAGATCAAGATCCGCTAGACCCAGTCTCTATTGGGCTCATACAAAAAAGAGAAAGTGCCAAAGGCCGATTTTGGGCCAAATCAGGCACTGGCTGGAATGGGCAACATGGCTCCTGGTCCAACCGGATTCAAACCACGGGGTCTGAATCAGTACAGATTAGCATTGGTCAACAGCCAATCAGAATCCCTTTGGACGTTTAGACCTTTGGCCAATGGACAACATGTACCTGTCCTCGCCACGAGGAGTAGGCGTCCGTGTAGAGAATGAAGGCAGCCATCTCCATGAAGCGCCCATTCACCCAGACGCAGACGGCGCACTGCGGGCGCTCCACGAAAGCGCCCACCACGCGCATGTGTCCGGCGCCCAGCAGGCGGGCCAGCTGGTGCTGGCCCAGGGTCATTTGGCGGACCAGCCCGATGGAGTTGAGATGCGCCACAATCTGCTGGTGGACCAGCTGGGCGTGGTGCTGGCCCAACTCTTGGACCACGAATGCGTGGCTGGCTGCGGGGAATGGATGATTATATTTTGTTCATTTCCCCACCCCCGATTCCCGTCCTAACCGTGTTGGCGGCGGTACTGACTGCGAAGCACTCTGTACACCTCCTCACCCCGCAGCGCCGACTGGTCCAAAATGTTGTTCTGGAAATGGCCAAATTCAAAATACCGTAAGATTTTTGGCAAAAGTTGGCAACACCAAGATATGTTTGGCAAAAAATTGGTAACACCAAGATTTGTTTGACAAAAAGTTGGCAACACCATTTTTGGCAAAAGTTGGGCCCAACCTTTTTGTAGAAGTTGATCGCGTTCGTGTTGTCCTGGGCCACCACCCAGCTCAGTGTGGGAATGCGCTCTGATTGCGCCAACTGCAAGTGGACATTGAGACTTGAGGGACCCGTTTCCCATTAGCCCATTACCAGGGCCAGGGCGCGCATCAACTTGACGCCGACACCTTTGCCTCTTGCCTCGTTCAGCAGGTACAGGTCGTCCATGTGGTAGGCCTGAACAACACGAGATGGACTGGACGGACCCTTTTGGGCCAATTGGCCACCTCTCCGTTCCAGACGGTGCACTCCAGGTAGAAGGTGACCATGCCGAGCAGAGTGCCCTGGGCCGCGTCGTAGGCCAGGTAGGCGTGGAATGCGCCCCGGTGCAAGTCCGCGTACAGTTTGGCCGCGTTCAGCTCCGCTTGGTTCAACATCCCGTGGAATTGGGCTTGTCCCTGCAATTGGGCGGGAATGAGAAGTAGGCAAAGATGCTGGTTATTATAGTTTTTCCAGATTCCACAATGTACTGCTCGAACTCGACGACTTCAATTCCCCTGTTTGTGGTTGATTGGCTGAACGTCGACTCGTGATCGTCAAGTTCGAGCAGTACATGGCGACCGACACACATCCATTTTCCAGTGTTGGGCTGCTCACCTTGACGAGTCGATCCAGATCCTGGGCATGCTGGTAGGATTGGGCACGCACAATGCGGACTCCCCCTGCATTCTGCGCTTCGCCGATTGCGCAGTGGATGGGCACAGGGAGTTGGGCCGAGAGCAGCAGTAGGAGGAATAGGGAGGGGAGCACCAGCACTGGGGCGGACAGAGCCATTTGGAGGAATTGCGAGGGAATTGGGCTTGCAATGGAAATGCCGGATGGTTTGACTTTTGGGGGGAATTGGCCCCGCTTAAATACCAAAAATGGCCAACAACAGTAATAACAAGTAACAACAACTGGTGAAAGTAATCAAAATGGTGTTGTTTTCCAAAATTGTATTGCTCTCCTCTGTTCAGTGCATTCATTCCCCGTTTCCGCCCTCTTTCTTCATTCAGCTTTGGGGAGAGAAGCAGAGGGGGTGGGGCATGACCTGGCCAAAGTCAATTCCGGAAATCGGGGTCACCCCCCTTTGCAGGTGTATTTGGTGTGGATGCAATAGTGTAAATACAATGGAATGGATTGATTGCATCACGGGAGCCTCAATGAAATTTTTTTATTAATTTATCTCTTTTGGATTGCTTTTTTGGAGAAATTCAATGGGGAATTGCGGAGTAAAGCCGAATATTTGCATAAAAACCCAAATTTCAGGCAATTGGTACGTGTGTCATTTTTTTTTCTGTTGCTCCTCAGCGTCGCACTATTAGTTGTGTTCCCCGATGGGAACTGGTTCTCTGGCTCGTATCCCGTCAAATTCGCGATGAATTGGCTCTACTGTGCACAATTTCTGCACGATGTAGAGCGGTCCTTCTCAGTCTACAAGAATATTCTGGCGGATAACCGAACGAGTTTCACCCGGAAAACTTGGAGAAATACATTCCCGCGATGGCCTTCAACCGGGCACACGGAGTACTGTTCCCTGTCCACTACGCGTAAACGGTCACAAAACGGTGAGGGCCCAAAAGAGCTATTGATGAATGACGATTCACCAATATACCAAGAGTACTTGTTGTCTTAAATGTTTTTTGCACGCCAATCACTTCGAATCGTTTCACTTCAATAACATCATAAAACTCGTTTTTTTTGAATCCTCTAAAAGGCGTGAGAATATGTGAACATTAGAATTCTGCACAAAAGGCCAACAATCGTTTCCCATTCAGACTCATCCTGTTCGAGTGCCTGGGCATCTACGTGCTCTGCCCCGACTGGGCCTACACTCTGGCGTCCGGCTCGTCCTTTTTGCCCGTCGCAATCCAAGTCTGTGTTGCCCAGCTGACTCTGGTGTGCGAATGCATCGCGCTGCTCCTCTACGTCGCTCTCTCCATTCGCCTCATTCAAATGCGCTGTAAGTGAAAATGCGGGGAACGTCCCCTATCGGATCCAGAAAATATTATTGGCTCCACCGTGTTCTGAACACTGTTACAATTTCAGTTAAGGCCAAGTCCTGGAGCAAGGGAAGTGCCGCCACAAAAGAGAAGGACGGCTTCAAAATCAGCGTGGCCTGTCTGTCCGCACCATTTCGCCTCTCTACATGGCCGTCTGGCCACTAGTGATTCCCACTTTGGCACCTTTTTCCCGCAACAACTGGAACTGTTCTCGCTGCTCTGCTCCATGTCGGCGGCCCTGCTGAACGCGCTGATGTCCTGTTCGGAAGAATTCTGTCTGTTGGTGCTGTGCAAAGAGCTGCGCAAAGAAATCGAAAACACGTTTTGGGCGCCGATCTCGCGAGCGGCTAAGTGCCTCCTGTTGCGCCGAGAGAGCACGCCAAAAAAGAGCGGAATGCCGGCTGCCCCGATTGCGGGGACCAGGACCAACGTGTTGCGCAACAATTTCGTGGATTGAACCATTCAGCGCCAACTGGCGGCCGATTGGAAGGTGGACACAGAACTTGACAATGCTGATAGCAGACATCTTTAATGGATGATTGTCCCATATTTGTTCTGTTCGAACCAAAAGTAACTGTGATTGCAATGCGAATTCAATTTTTCAATAAATTGTCAGCAATTTTTACGATTTTGGTTTTTTCTCAATTTATACCAAATAGAGAGAGAGAGTCTTCGCAAATTGAATGTCAATTTTCTCGAAAACTCGCACATTTTCCCCGCGTAAATGCCAAACATTGAGATCTCGCAATTGATCGCCGCGTTTTCACGTCAGCATCACTGCAGTGGGGAGGAGAATGGGTACACCGAGTGTAGCGGTGACACGGCACCCACATAGTGCTCAATCTTCTCGGAATCTCACGGACGCAAGGTGCACTTTGCTTTGCGTCCAAATTTTAGGTCTTTAAAAAAAGCCCAACAATTTCCATTGAAAGCCCATCGAAGGGATGAGCAGAAGGATGTGAGAGAGCTCTTCAAAAACTTGAATGCGAATTCTGTTTGAGGACCGATCCAATGGTGATTTCAAACCTGTCCTGTGCTCCGCGCCCATCGCCCATACCACTGTTGTTTGGTTTCGCCAAATGGGAAACAAAATTTGTTTTCGTCGTTCCACTTTTGCGCACTTCCCGTTCCGCATTGTCGGCCGGCCGGTGGCCCAATCCCGCACATAAATAGTGATGAGTTCTCGCCAAAAGCATTTGGTGCTTCGCACCATTTACGGTGCATTTTACTATTAAAACTTTGGTGAAAATCATTTACAGCATTGGCTAGAAGACCAAGACAAAATGATATTGTTTGATAATTCCGCCATTTAGCTTGCATTTTTATATTTTAACGAAATTCTTTTTGAGGCGAGAAATGGCACTCCAATTCCGTTCTCATTCACTCTTGTTTGTTGTCTTTCTGGCTCTGATCCTAACTGTGTTGGCCCAAGATGAAGAGGCGGCGGGGGAACAAGGTCTGACACCATTTTCAGACAAAAATAAGTAAACAATTTTGGAACAAAAAATTAGACAAAATTAGACCATGTTTGGAAGCAATGCAATTGGGGAATTATGTAATACATTTGTTCCCTGGAGGTCCCCCGCCGCTGTTGGCCTCTGTGGTGCAGGCCGCCGATGACATCGGGGCTGAGTCCGCAGCCAAGGTGCAGGACCTGATCGGCAATCTCACCGTCAGAGAGGAGCAACAGCTGGAGCAGGCGGCGGAGGAGAGCGCCGGCAAGTCGCCGGAAGAGCAGCAGAAGGCGCTGAAAGAGGCCGCCGCAAAAATGAGCGGAAATGCACAGGTAGAGCAGACCACCAGGGCACAGGCTCTGGAGTCCAATGGGTCTGGGCATTGGCTTAGATCTGTGGGATTTGAACAAAGGCTTGGCTTAGATCTGTGGAATTTAATGCTTCTAAACTAAGCTATAAAATAAGCGATAAGCCTATGCCTCACAATAAAAATTGGACGCTTAAAAGTTTGATAAGAAGTGGAATAGGCCGCGGGTCTTGGGTCTGGGCTCTGGACTTTTGTGCCTCATCCACATCAGTTGCCCCCTTCCCCTGCTTTTTGTCCCCGTTTGCAGGCGGCTGTGGACCAGTTGCTGGCGTTGCGCGAAGCGAACGAGAAGAAGTTGGCGGAGCAGGTCCAGCAGCTGGGTGCGAGTGCCGGGGCGGAACAGAAGGCGGCACTCGGTTCACTTGTGGAGGCGCTGACGGACCCTGGGCTGGCGGATGAGGCCAAGTCCGAAAAGTTGGAACAGGCGGTGGCCAAATTGCCCGAGGAAGTCAAGGCCGGGGTGGTCGGCAACAGTTCGGCCCCGTACGCGCCCAAGCCGCAGGCGGGCGGAGCGGCAATCGGCAAAATCCTGATCAATGTGGTGGCACCCATCGTTGCGCCGATCGTCGTCAACATTTTCGACAAATTATTCGGAGGATAAAATGAAAAGGAAAAGAGATGTTAAAATTAAGACAATGAACACAAATGTAGTACAAGTAAAATGTATTTTGGTACGTATAATTATTAATTAGACATCTGGAAATTTTACTCCTCTTAATGAAGCCATTAGAATATGATTTTATTATAGAACAGTGCCATCAAGTTCAAGCATTGAATAAGAGTGTTTTACAAAACGGGATGCTAAGCAGACCAAACTCCAAAACTAATCCCAATTATTGTGTAGATATATCATAGTTTTTGTGTCGCATCCATTTCCAGTTCCCCCCGCTCAGGCAAACATTGTGCCGTTCAGTGCCAAGTCGGCCGGCGCCAAATTCACGAATTTGATGTAGGTGCGCGTTCCGCACACTTTCAGCTCCTGTTCGAAGAGACGAGTGAGCGCAGCCGCCGCTCTGCTTGGCTCTGGGACGCCGCCAAAACACTGCAACTCGGCATACAGGAACGGCTGGTTCGCGCTGCGCCCAAATGAACCGCCCAAAGAGTGCTCCATTATCACCTGAAAATATTTATTGATTTCCAAATAATCGATTTTTTAACGATATTCAAGTTTTTAATTTCGCCAAAAGATTGACCATCACATAGCGCTCCGGGACCCCGGTCAGATTGGCGACCAGATCGGAGGTTCTGTTGAAAAAATGCTGCGGAACAAAGGCTGCGGAGAGCAAAAATGCCGTTTTGATGAGCAGAATTGGCATTTGGTTTGTTTGTGTTGAAACTGTGAAACAAACAGATTGAGCTTGGGGATCCACAAGTTCAAGTTCAAGCAGTATATAAAGAAAATTTAAAATTTGATTCAACGAAATGAAAGAAACTAAAACAAAATGGATTTGAATTTGAGTGTACGTGATGTCTGAGGGCTGGTTTGCTTGCTTAAATAGTGTCGCGAATGAGGGTTTGAACACGCGAAACAGTGGGAATTGAAAGCTGTGCAAATTGGAGCTAGTGAAAACTGAAAACTTGATTGGGAAAAAGAGCACTTTTTGACACTGTCGAGGTGTCAAACAGTGCGAACGGTTCACGAAATTAATTGTGTGTTTAGCGGAAACACTTTATCACCCACTTAGTATGATTTTGCCGATTTCATAGTTAATATTTTCCTTCAATCAATCTCCGGTTTCAAAATAAGTAAGTATTTTGGCGCCATCGGAACGGGATGATCCAGACGCGTAACTCTACACCGGCAGCAGACCGTTTGTGTGTGGTCTCAAACGGCGCACTAACGGCGCCTGTCAATCACCAAACGTTCAAGAAACTTGACTGCCGAAAACGGCCCTTTTTGCAATGAGACTGGCCCCGGCAAGTGCACAGTGCTGCTATTGCTTATGAAGGGGTGGGGCGAACGGGAACGGTATCAGATTTCACTTCAAATGTTCAGACTACTCGCACTTCCGCCTCATTCAGGGGCAGCAAAAGATCCACAGTTTGGCATTTTCCTTCAAATAAATAGTCTCCAAAAGGTACTCACTGCTCACAAATGAACTACTGTTGATCAATTCCCGATTTCAGTTTTTGCTTGCTTTGACGCAAAAAAATGAAAATGCGCATTCGGAACAAGCAGGTGCGGGCGGCCCTCGGCGAGTTCGTCGGCACATTCCTGCTGGTGGTGGCCGGCTGCGGGCTGACCATGAGCTTCGCGCTGACCGGCGGCAAGCTGACCGACTACAACGGGGTGGCTGGGCGCAAAAAGGGCGAATAATATTGACCATCTCTGAAGAAGTAGATCCCTTTAATCGGTGGTTGATCCGAAAATTCATCCCTTTTATCCACCTTTGATCTGATCGTCTGGCATTGGCTTTAAAGAATTATCTAGTACTGCTCGAACTTGATGGACTCAAGATCAATATAACATTCACCAAACTATTCGAATCTTCCAATCCATTTTTTTCGTGTGTCCCAGTAATACTTTATTCCTGTGCCTGAACATCTCCGACTAGATGATGCCATCAAGTTCGTCATCGAGATCGAGCAGTACAAGAGGGAATATTTGGTCAAACCCATTCTGTTCATGTTCAGCTGGTGATCGGCTGGGGAGTGCTGGTCTGGCTGATGGTGTCCGCCCTGTACAACGCCACCGGCGGCCACCTCAACATGGCCGTCTCGTTGACCTTCTGCTCGTTGGGCATCATCGGCGTCGACGACTTCTTTGTGTACATCGCCGCCCAGATGCTCGGCTCTGTGCTGGGCTACCTGTTCGCCTATCATCTCTACTCTGGTGGGCGCAACTCAACTTTGAATTTGTATTCCATAAAACTTTGCATCATACTGCTGCTCGAATTAATGGACCCTCGAGTTCAAGCTGTTCAGCTCCCATATCTATGCTCTCCCGTTTTTAGACATACTGAACAACGCCTTCGGCCATGTGCGAGCTGTGACCGGCGCAAAGGCCAGTGCCGGCCTCTGGGCGGGATTCCCTCCGGATCACGTCTCCAACTACACCGGTCAGACCACCAGAGGAATGGAGGGAGGGGCAGTTTAGAGACAATTTAAAAAATAAAAGTTTTAATTTAATTTTCTCTCAATTAGTATAAACTTGTATGTACTTATTATTGGTTTTCGAGACGACAAATAATTTTTTTATTTTTCCGCCCTTTCTCCAGCCTTCCTGAGCGGCTTCTTCACCATGGTGCTGCTGCTCTTCCTGGTGCTGGCCATCATCGACCCCCGCTGCGAGGTCCCCAAATTCCTGCACGCACCCGCAATTGGGGCTGCCGTCTCCCTGGTCTGCTGGTGCTGTGTGGCGGTAGAATGATTGCACTTTTTTGTTTCTGTGCCTAAAACTGAATGGCACTCTCAGAATGCCGGTATCATTCTGAACCCGAATCTGGATCTGGGGGCGCGCATCTTCATGCTCTTTGTCGGCTACGGCTCCAAGGTGTTCACGTAAGTGTGGTGCCCTGATGATGTTTGTCTCTTCGGTGCATATAAATCTGATCAGCTAAATTGCTTTTTATTAATCGGATCAAATCATTAATATGATCCATCATTTCAAAAAGACCAAACTCATCAGTCGGATTTAGGAATTCAGCCGATTCGAACGATCAGCTTCTTCTGTATGATTGAGCTATTTACTCTGTTTGTCAAGAGATTCGAAGTCGGAAAAAGTATTAGATTAGATCAAATTGATCAGTCAGATCAAATTGTTTGGATTAAGCTGATCAGGGATCAGGCACTTTTCAGGATCAATTTCCTACTCTCAGTTCGCCCAATTTGTCCTTGCAGGTACCACAACTACTATTTTCTGGTTCCCCTATTCTCCACGATGACCGGCGCAGTGAGCGGCGCTTGGCTTTACAAGGCGACCGTTGGGCTGCATTTGCCCGAACTGGCCAGTGAACAACTGACGCCCTCCCAAATCCCAACCAAAAACTAAGACGCACGACAAAGATTCATTGGTATTGGTACCAAAAATGAACGATGATTTGGTAGGCAATTCTCGTCAAATGTGTGCATTTATGTTTACGTAATAGAAATCGGCAATCTATAGAATTTAGTGATTTTGCGAAATGCTGTTTATATTCGATTGGCAAATGTGGAAATAAACGAATTACCTAGTCGAGCACACATATACATACACAATTCTGGTTCGGCCAAGTAAAGGGGAATGAATTTTGGTCACAGACCTCCATACTATTGGTTCCGTGAGAGCTACGCATCTTTAAAAATTTTGGTTTTTTGAATCATTTTCGATCTCCCAATCATTTAATTTTGGAGCTTTGAATTTGTTTTGCATTTAGAGGCAGCCTTTTTTGGCTATCCACATACATATATGTACGTACATATGTATGGAGTTGGGGTCAATTCCGCGCGGGGGTCAATTCCGCGCCAACTTTCAAATATTATATTACAGGTCAAATTAACCCGTTTTTCATTTAATAATATTTGAATTTTCGTGGATCGTGAAACGTGAAAGTTGAATTGACAAATGACAAATATAAATATGTTTGCTCTCTCTCTGACAGAATTATCGTTCTTTTTCCAATTCAGCGCCAACCTTCCCAGTTCATAGTAAAACGCATCCCGTTTTCTTTGTTTGCTCTTGCCACGGGCTGATTTCCCCCCCCCCCTTAACTGGCCATTCACATTTCCGAGTGCCAGCAGGGGTCGAACATCGAACTTGAGCATCCATTCTGTTGTGG
>VAHH01000401.1:0-32186 GCA_013357305.1 Radopholus similis | reverse complement strand
AAATTAAATGGGTCATTTCATTTTGGGTAAATTAATTATCCGTTTTGGGTAAATTCAGCTTTTTTGGGTAAATTAATGTACTCCCCTTCTTTAACCTAAATTTGACTGTTACTAAATGACAATTTTTAATTTTATGCTTTTTAAACAATTTGGTGAATTTTAATCATAATTCTAGACTTGAATTTTATTGATTTTTTATTTTTTAAGACATCTATTTCTAAATTTTTACTAATTTTTTTATTTTTACATTTGCCAATTGTGTGTAGTGTTGTGCATTGAGTGCGGCCAGTTGGCGGCGTTTGCTCCACTGGTGAGTGCGATTGCGCAACTCTTCGTGCCAGCACTGGGCGGTGCCAAAGTCGAACGAGGGCCACACCTTGAATGCCGGAAAATTCGGATCCAGATGAATGCTATGAATGTCAAATTTTGGTCTAAGCCCAAACAAGTTTATGCAGGCCTAGAGGCCTAAGCTTAATTCTAAGCCCAAAGTGTAGCCAAGAGTTGAAATTTTAGCCGAAGCCAATGCAAGCCAAAGCCTAGCCTAAGCCTAAACCTACCAAATCTAAGGTTTAAGCCTATTTCTAAGCCAAAATTATAGTCAAGTTTATCTAAAAAATTTTTCATTTGTTGCCCAATTGTCCAACTTCTGATCTGGAGCTCAATTGTTCGAAAAATTTAGAGGCCCAATTTTCCGGACACCTATGATGACCTTGTTGGCGAACAGATGCGGCAATTGCGCCAAATTGGGCGCCACATCTTCGATGCCGAACGTGCAAACTTCGTGTCGATAGTTGCCCGAGTGGCACGTCACAGTGGTCAACCAGCGCCAAAAAGTTACTCTACAATAGAAAAAGCCATTTAAAATATGGAATATTTCCATTTGACTGGTCATATCTAGCACCTTGTTTTCTGCCCAAACCCAGTTTGTCCACCCCAAAATCCTCTCAGGCCCTTTAGTCCATCGCCATTCCTGATGTGTGCCCAGAGACAACAATGTAGTCCCCTATTCTGTCCTCAGCCTATCCCCTCTTGGCGACATCATTCC
Source organism: Radopholus similis (assembly GCA_013357305.1). Taxonomy (NCBI): domain Eukaryota; kingdom Metazoa; phylum Nematoda; class Chromadorea; order Rhabditida; family Pratylenchidae; genus Radopholus; species Radopholus similis. The sequence continues at coordinate 31,141 of VAHH01000401.1, read as the reverse complement.
CTTTCCTGAAAGTGTCTTACTTTTCCCTTCAGAATATGCATAATTAATTCATCGCTTCCAAATTCCCTAATTGCTTGGATTTCCGGGCCATTTTGGGCCCCCTTTTTCCAGTTCCTGTGTCAGATTTCAAAAACAACTCGATTCCACCACAGTGAACTCTTCCGCTAACGCCAATCAGAACAAGTTAGAACGCCAAGTTAGGGAGGGATCAGAGAGTTCGGCTTTGCAACAAAAGTGGTGGCCAAACTAGTGAAAGGTTAGGTTGCGCCTATAATTAAAGTGGGGTGCTATCAGATTTATTTGTAAAGACAGGACTAAAAGTGATGATAATTGGTTGGTGCTTACGATTTTTGGAGTTTTTTGGCCATAACTTGACCCAAACTAGTAAATCAATTAATTCCGTCCTAAATGCCATTTTGTAGAGCTTCCACAGATCCACCCAATCACTATTAGATTTTCTTCTAGCGCCATTCCTTGCCAAATTATAGCTCCTCAAATGCTCTCGTCAGCCGTCACCCAAACGACATGTACTAAGTCTCAAGGTTCCCTCTCCCACCTGGTCATGTGGTACACCTTGATGCCCCGCTTGGCGCACAGTTGGGTGAATCCGCCGGGCATTTGGAGGGCGTCCGCCGAGTGCAGCGTCCCAAAGAACATCTCATCGCCGGCATACGGGATCTGACTGATGCGTCGCTGCAGTGCACGCAAATCCAACTCGCGCAGCATGAAATCGACTGCAGCGCGTGTCAAACTGACTTGCACGTAGCCGGACGCCAGCATTGGGAAGACGGGCGCAAACCCATTTGGAGAGGGCGAATAGTTGCGAGAGACTGCAACAAAATTGAAATTTGTTGTTTAAAAATAAAATAAAAATTAGAGATATTTTAAATTAGAAAATTATTCGACTCAGCTTTGGTGCCTTTTTTGGTCTGGTGTTTTATTGTAAATTATTTAGAAATATGATTAGAATTTTAGAAATTTGCTTCTTTTGAATTTTTGTTTTTTCTAAAAATCAATAAGTACTTATAAATAGCTCATTCAAAGCGTCTCTCTAATGGCTGAATGGAATGATACCAAAATTAGGCCGATCTGACCATTCTGAACAAAGTTATTCAGCGTCAAATATTCATGCAAACATTTGGCAGCTTTTTCAAAACCATTTTTGGTAGCGAATTAATCTCAGCCGAATTTTTATTTATCTTTACCATTCTTGAACAAGTTTAGTGCGCCAAAGCTCCAGTCCAGAGAGCGGTTCACGCGGCCCAGATCTGTGTAGACGAGCACATCATTGGCGCCCTCCATCCAGCGGAAGATCTGCACCTGCTGTGCCCGGGTGCGCAACGTGATGTCGTGATTCTGAGAGTCGAATATTTAGATCATTTCGGGAATAATTATAAAAAAAATAATTTTTAATGATTTAAAAATTCATTTAGAATAAAATGGCAATCTAAACATCATTTTTATTACATTTTATAAATTTAATTTTAAATTCAATTAAAAATGCGAAATTTAAATTAAGAAAAATAGATATTTTTACGCACATTCAACACGCTCACGTAATTCCAGCGCTTCTCGGGCACAGCCAGCGACTGGATGCAGTGCATGTAGGCGTTGGTCACATTTTTGCCTGCACTGTCCATCTCCAGTTCGCTGTCCAGCACCTCAAAAAATAGGGGTAAAAATTTAAAAGAGCCATTGGATTTGAATGCATTTTTGGCGTCAAAATAAAATTTAAGTAAAATTTCGGAAAAGCGTAAAACCTTCTAAAAGAGGCTTAAATGGCCTAAACAAGCATAAATTTTTAGTCGATTATTGAACATAAAGAGTTAATTTTTAAATGATATGAAATTCGATTTATGCAGTACCTGCACATTTGGAAAACAGGCGGCCAGCGCTCGCATTCGGCGCTTGAAGAGGGGGCCCGATTTTGCGTCCAGCACGTAGCAGTACCAATTCTGGGCTGAATAGGTGGCTGCAAAGTCGAGCTCAATGAACAGATAGTCCTGAAAAAAACATGAACTCATTGTGAAATTTGTTAAAAATAAGTTCACAAATTTGATTAGAAATATTTTTTAGATCGATTTATATGAAAAATGAAATTTTGAAAATATTTACTAAAATTTTATAGATGAAAAATCAATGATTTGATGATAATCAATGTTTTTATATGAAATTATTAACTTTGGACGGTAAAAGCTAAAATCAATTGTTAGATGAAAAATCTATGATTTGAAAAAATAAATGATTGACTAATAAATAAATAAAAAATCAACTATTTGTTGAAAAATCAATAACTGATTTTAAAAATTTCAAATCAATTATTTGTGTTAACACACATTGATCTGATGGAAGATCGTAAATAATATTTGCCTTGAACACGGCTCTGGCCTGAGCCAACGGGTAGTCGTCCTCGTCCGCTGGATTGACCGAGAAATTGTGCCTTTGCCGAATCGCCTCGCAGCTCATGTTCACTGGATGGTTGTGGGCCAGACTGATTCTGTGTTGCGCCGCATATTTGGTGTATTCCGCGTCTCCGCGCAAAATACGTGCACAGTCCAGCCTAAAATTGGAGGGAATTGAAAGCCATAATTTAATGACTTTTGGTCGAAGAACCACATCCCAACTGGTAAACATAAAGTGCCATTTTATAGCCAATATCGGGGGCTATCTGGGCCAATGAAAGAGTTGGACTCGTTTGGCCAAACCACTCCAAAGTTAGGGCCCAAAAACTGGTCCCAACTTGGCACATTTGGCCTGAGTTCAATCAAAAAATCATAACTCAAGGATTTGGAAGCCAATTTGAATGGACTCTTTTTGACAAATGGCCACCATTCAAGGCTATCCAATGAGCCCGTGGGATCATTTGTCCGATCTTGACCTTGGATCGCTGACGAACCAAGACAGTCTGCTGGCACCGGAGATCCATTTGAGTGATGCACGACCAATTTCTTCGGTGTTCGCTTGCAAATAATAGAACAGCAAAGCCAATCCGGCGAGCAGCGCAAAAATGACACAGCGTCGCTTGTTGGACATTGAATGGTGTCTGAAAGGACAGAAATAATGATATCATTATCAAATCATTCTATTTAGTAAGGTAATAGAAAATAAAAATATTATAAAATATGGCAACATCACCAACAAAGAAATAGAATGGAAAATGTTGCGTTGCACGACGCACCCAAATGTTATGGCCAAATTCACTTTTTCCAAACAAAAGTTTTGTGCAAATATTTGCACTCACGCCATTCATTGAATGGTGTCTATAGTTTTACTATGCTTTTCAAAGTTTTCTCTGTCCAAAAATGGCCAATACGAAATGAGAATTATTAATGACGAATTGACTAATGATGAATGAAATTCATTTTATGGTGATTCAACACTCAATGAAAATCGATTGTCATTGGTTTGATAAAATGTCCTTTCTTATCGGTAAAAATTGCTCGCTTTTTCTTCGGCGCTCAAAAATTGGGCAGTGGAAAATGCATCTCTCTGATACTTACTTACCGGTAAAATTTAATTATTTATTTGCTTTGAACATTTTCTCGTTATAAAGCTTTACGCATTACTTGAGGATTTTTCAAATGGTTAGTTCACGAAGAATCGTTTAGACTGCGTATTACCATATTTTTATATTGAAAATCAAAAACATAGCGGACACTCAACTGATAGTGTACACTCAAGCGTGAATGTTTCCCCACCGTTTTTATCCCCATAAGATTAAGAAGAAATAGAAATTGGGCGCGTACACGAAATGTCCCGCTTTAGAAAATGTACGAAATGTCCCAGAATTTGGAGTCAAAGTTGACGGATATTAGGGGGAGAACCAACAGTGTTCAAGAAAATTTGAAATAATTCCAATTAGGTGTTATTAATATTATTTTTTATATCAAATTCTGGGACATTTCGTGCATTTTCTGAAGCGGGACATTTCGTGCACCAGCGAGAAATTGTTTTGAAAAATTCTTTTTTTCTTCTAATCAATTTTTCTTATTGGAATATTAATTAAAACTATTGTTTCGAACAAAAAATAAAAATCAAAAGGTTGATTAATAACTTTTTTACTAAATCCTATTGACAATCTCCATTAATAACAGAATCTAGTTTGTTAAAACTAAATTCTATTCGATGATCTGTAAGCTAAATGTTTTCGTAATGAAGATGCTCGTAGTAATCGTCAGCCTGAATTTTCTCAATTTTCCTAGCCAATAGAATAATCAAAGTTTTATCAAGACCACGAGAGCGAAAATGAAACCATTATAATAATAATCCGAAATGAAAAATGCCGAAATGAGAAAACAAAAAGAAAACCAGAGTTTAAAGCCAATATCGTCAACACAGACGTTCCTTTTTCGCTTTTCCATTCTCAAAATGCTCCCGCGCATGCCATAGCTTCACAGGCACAGCCACTGCCGCCAGTGCCGTGGCCTCCGCCGCCACCTTTACAGCACTCGCCCAGACAGGCGCCCACAACCATGAGAAATAAGGTCACAATTTTGAGGGACACCTCGACCACAAACACCGGCAAAAAGCCGAACAGTCCGAGCGTCAGCTTGCCCAGGAATTTGAACGGGCGACACTGGGCCAAATCTTTGCTCCACGTGTCCCACAAGGACCACTTGACGAAGCGGCCCCACCACCAGCTCCAGTAGCCCTTGTTCCTCTTCTTCAGCGACTGCGCATATCGCTCTTCGCTGGAGTCGCGTTTGATGCGGCGCAAGAGAGTATTTGTGGCACTGCCGTTGGGGACCTTGGGGAGTTTGCAGGAGCAGGAGTCGCTGGCCATTATTTTGCGGTACTGCTCCTGATGGACTTTCAGTTGGCTGGGAGTGAACTGAAAAATAATTATGGGTCGAGATTTGATCTGCCCTATGGTTGATCTGATCGCTAGATCTGACCATCCACTTAGTCTGAATTGGAATAGCTAGATCTTAATTGACAAATTGATCTGGCATGTGATCTGATCTGATCGCTAAACTGTCTTGGCTTAATTCTATTACAACTTGATTTGATCGAATCAAACTGATCTGGCTTTTCGATCAGATCATGCTTTAAACCTCCTTATTTTAATCTTCCACTGAAAGACCAACTTGATCGGATATCTGATCCAATTTGATCTCATTCGAATTATTCAGATCCACCCTATTCTGATTGGTAAAAATCGGTCAAGACTTTAATCCAACCGATCCATCTGCCATTTGTTGCTCTGATTTTGTTACCTGTTTCAGAGATTTTTTGGCGCCAATGTCGTCAGCCAATCGCTCGAGCATTGACCGTTTCTTGGCGCAATGTTCAGGATCCGTATGCTCTTCATCGTTGCAGTCCATTTTGGCGGAGAATGTGCGCACCACCTGGGCCAACTTTTTGGGGTCTTGCAAGTCCTGCTCGTCGCGGATGAAGTCCAGTTGGCCCCCCACTTTGCACTTGAGCCTCTGCGCCAACTGGTCTTCGAAGGCCTCCTCCTCCGCCTCTGCCCTCACAGAGGCAATAATTTGTTCTTGTTCTTGTTCCTGTGGCTGCTGGTCCCCTCCATTTGGTGTTGGCGCTTCTTCAGTCTCCGCCAGCAGTTCCCCCAAAGATTTGGCCTCAACTCCCAACACATTGAGCAGGCACAACAGCGCAATTTGTGTAGCCAAAATTCGCATCTTCTGTAAACTAAATAGCTGAAGGACACAATATTGTAAATACAATACGGGCGATTCGAGATTTGAGAGTAAAGAAAAACTAACTATATATTATTCATTATTATTACTTACTTATTATTAACTATTGTAAAAAGGGGGAATGTTGATTGGGTAAATCGATGCCCAAGTGGAGGATGGAAAGCATGGAAAGTGAAAGCAACAATAATATGGAGTCCTTATAAATTAAAAATACCACGCAAATCGCATCACTATCTGTTTTGACCCATCTGAGCAGAGATGGTAAAAACAAGCAGCGCAGATTTCGTTCGATTTGGCCTATCCAGTGGTGACAAACAAACGCCCACTTTGAGAGTCCTATTTGTTGTTTTCGCCTTTCTCGAACAAATCTTGTCCTTATTTGATAAAAATAGGTAAACTATTAATTTATATATACCCGATGGCGATGCCTATGGAACAAATAAACACTTGCAAATTGCATGATCATTATAATTTATAATACTTTTTTACCGTCCTAGAAATTTTGCCAATTATAAAAAAGACGGATAGAGCCTATTCGGTATTTATCAATATTTGACGATGCGTCATAAGCAGTGTTGTGACTTCGTACCTAGAGCTCGTACCTCGTATCGTAGTACGAGTACAAGTACGAGGCCAAAGTACGAGTACGAGGTCACAACACTGCTCTCGGGCAATCTGATCAAGTGCAGCTATCGATCCAAACAATAGCGGAGGATGGATCTGATCGCCATAAAATGGGGGAGAACTCATTGTTTTGTTGCAGTCATTCCACCAAAAAGTAAAAAGAATCTTACGCCATGCAATTGCTCCTCTTCCTCGCTTTGCTTTGCGTGATTGTGCCGAATTGTGCCTTGGCAGGCCCTTCGTTGGATGAACTGATGGACGCCAGTGGTGAAGAGCGAGAGCAATGTTTGTGGGGAATAGGACAAACTATCTACTGACAAATTATCTACCCAACCCAAGTGGACAAACTATCTACTTGGAAAAATTATCTACCCAATCCAGGTGGACAATTATCTATCAAATTTAAAGGTATCGCATAAAGCCAAGCATGCCACAGGATCGGGAGGGGGACATAACAACAGTAACACACTTAACTTTGTCAGAAACGGTCAGAATTTGTTCATTTGGGTTCGGTAGATAGTTTGTCCATTTTGGTTTGGTAGATAGTTTGTCCTCTACCCGAAAGGTGTGCAAACAGCTCTCCCAGAGGGTCCACTGCGAAAAGGCAAATCGCTCAAAACGTTCATTGTCCACCTGTGTGGAGGGGAAGGCACTTTTGGAGAGAATGGCCGATGATTTGAGCTCAGCCTCAGCAACGGAAATGAAAGAAAAGGTATGCTTCGTATCCTTGACTAATTTTTAAATCTTGAAAATGAAAACATTGGTCCAAGGCCAAGACTCGGGTGAACTTTTGATAGTCCATACCCAGAGACCCTCAGAGGGTTTGCGCTAGAAGGTGTGTGAAATGTGCATAGAAAAAAGCGCAAATCTGATGATCAGGTCGGATGAACCCGTCCGATTTGGAAATTAAATTATCAGGCTCTACCAAGTTGATCGATTCAGATCGAAAAATGTAGATACTGATCAAGTCGAATAAATCAGATCAGTTGATCCGTCCAATTGATTTGGATCAATGATCAATTTGAAAAGGGAGAACGGTTTTTCCGATCAAGTGGCTGATCAGCCATTTAAAGTTTCCTGTCCCAAACTGTTCTGGTTAAGGTCAATAGCTATCGCGAGGAACTGGCGCAAATTGTGAAGAAGGTGGACAACAAGCAGAAGAGCCCCAAGCGTCGAGTTGGACGCGGAATCCACGGAAGGACTTTCTGCTACAATCTGAAGTTCATTTGGGGCAAATGGTGGATGAAAACGGTGATCAAGGAAGAAATTGGAGAGATTGGCGACAACATTGAGTACAATTGGAAAGAGAAAAGATTCGGCAAATTCGCGTGGAAACTGCTCGTCTCCATCTTCGGCATCGTTGTCATCAGTCCCATTGCTGGCGTCGTTGAGTGGCCCCTGAAGGTCATTTTCAGCGTGGTCGCTGCAGTGGTGCACCAAAAATTGGGCTACCTCGGTTTTTGGTTATCGCCGGTTTTTTTAGGATCAACATTGATCAGTCGCTTGATCTGGATCGGTAGTTATTTTAGTTTTCGAATTCACTAGAAATATTCAAGAACCGTTTTTACAATTCGCTAACGGGGAATTAGTAATTGATTGCTCAGAATTTGGTAGGTGTAAAAATTTGGTAGCTTTTTCAACCATTTTTGGTCAGCGAATGCTAATCGCTAATCAGTTAATGTTAGGTAGGTACCTAAGTTACCTCGTTTATATTCTGTCTTGGCATTATGTTTGATTATATTGTCATACAAAGAATTCTTGATTATTATTTATTATTATTGAATAGATATCTATGGGCTATGCAGGCCAAGGGCTAGGCCAGAGCATATCTAATGAAAATCAAACTGTTCATTGATCAATTAAGTGGGTCAGAATTAGACCTTTTTAGATTTTTCTACTATAATGTAATTTGTTTTAAAATTATCACCAGATTCGACCGACCCCACATTGCATCGAATCGGTCGACGCCCAAATCCTCGACTATTTGCTGCGCGTGGAGCAGCGACGACCGAGTGCGCAATGCCTACCTGGGTCCGTAGGATAAGAAGGCGGTTATTCTACCTTGGTAGTTTTACCGGGTTAAGTTAACGCGGTTATCTGATCGCCGGTTGACGGTAAAACCGTAGGATAAGAAAAACTGACGGTTTCGTGGTTGTTTAACCGCGTACCGACTTCATATCCTACTGGTTAACTCACCGCTGTATTTCCATTTGGAAATTTTAAATGCAGTTATAAAACATATCGCCAAATGAATATTTGTCCTAATATTTATCTCAACTATCGAGTATATCTCTTTTATTTTTTGTTCTGATACTGAAACTGAATACCTACATTTACATAGGAAATAGCACAGCAATTAGCAATCACCAACCTACCTACTTTAATTTCACAAACGAAATCCTAATTTAGGTTTAATTTTTTGAAATGGCGGTTTTTACTAAAGAAATGTCTACATTTCTTGCTGAGTCTGTTCGCGACGAATATGAGAAATTTTACCCAAATTCGAAAACAGCTGAATTTGCTCGAAAAGCCATTGATTCGTGGAAGAATTTGACAGAGCTAATTAACGCGCAATTTGGATCCAGTATTGATCATAAGCAAGTCAAGCAAAAGTGGGAGAATATGAAAAAGAACACTAAACGAAAGTACGTCGTAGAACAACGGTTGGTTTTACTTAGTTATCAAATCATATGAATAAATAAAGACATATCCGCGGTACCGGCGGTGGACCACCGCCAGCGGGGAGAACGGTAGCTTCCACTAGCGCATCAGAGGATGCAATTATTGCAACTTTTGGTGGCTCAGCGTCATTTGAGGGATTACCGGGCGGCGGTAAAAGCACTCCGCTTTTGAAGTTGACGGTAACTTTTTCTACCCTGCTAGGGGGCAAAGTAGAAATTTTACCGCCAACTCATGGTTAACTGACCATGAACTCTGTTCTTATCCTGCCGGTTACTTTCTACCGTCAACCCACGGTTAGGTTACCGGGTTAAACAACCGCCGGTTCATGGTAAGGTTAACCGCATTCTTATCCTATTGTTAGGCTACCGCGGTAGCCGGTTAGGTTACCATTACTGCCTTCTTATCCTACGGATCCTGGAGTTGCCCAACGACTGCATGGATCGATTTCATTGCTTCGAGGAGCTGGTCTCCTGTCCGGACAACATCATGGACATCGCAGAGCACTTCTCGGTTAGTTAAAATCAGAAATTGATAAAAAAAAATCGGTTAGCTATTTGATCGGCTGGTGCAGTGTGTCGATTTAACCAGTCAACTGACATGAATCAGCTGACACAATTGATCCGATAACTATTATCGTAAACACTGACCTCGCGGAGAGTTTTGGCCACAAATTTTAAACTTTTAAGGCCGTCTCGTCTCAAAGATAGATACATTCATTATTTAAATTTTATGTTTTGTTGTCCCAAAAAATTGACTACCTTTTTCATGATGGTTGTTGTATTTTCTGTTTTAAAAAATTCGAAAAATGTGTGCATTCAGAATTAAGGCGCTTATTTGGAGCGCACAAAAATTTGATAAAGCGCTTTGCACTCAAGCACACAATCTTTGGCCAAAGTCTTCAGTCTTGTGCTTGGAGTCAGACAAATAAATCCCTTTTTGTACACACTAATCGCATAATTCGGGCAAAAATTTGCTCCCAAATTTTTGTGCCCCAACGACGACCCCTGATAAGCAAAATTTGCCTTTTCGTTTGGCATCGACTTATTTCTAATCCTTCCTCTCATTTTTGAGGCGATAAGGGCGAAACATTTGGGGCCAAACCCTTTCGAGAATATGGCAACAGAAACGGTGAACAATGCTTGGCCGGAGTGCTAAGCACATAATAAATACACAGAAAAATGGGCACTATTTTCATTTTTTCATAGAAAAGACCATCTGATTTGAATTCATTTTATCCCAAAAATGTGAGAAATAGTATAGCATAAAAGACTAAAAAATCACTGAATTTTTATTTCTTTCAGCTTTGGTGAGCAGAACAAAATCAAAGCGCGACAATGTCGACGTCCACAATATTCTCAATTCTGCTCTTCACTCTTGCCTTGAGCGGTGTGTTCTGCGAAGAGCTGGTGGCGGGTGTCGCCAAACTGGAGGCCGAGGCACGCCTTGTGGTGGAACGCGTGAACAGCGCAAACGCAGGTTCCACTTTTTTGGCCAATTCTTTAATCAAAATGGCAAATGAGCCAAAGTGGCAAATTAAAAAGCTTAAGCTAAAGCTTTGCCTAAGCCCAGGTCAATGCAACCCATTTGGCCAGACGTTTGGCTTAGCCGTAGGCTTAGGCTTAAGATAAGCAAATTGTTGTATCTGTAGACAAAGGCCTTTGGTGCCGGAATATGGATCTGCTTAGGATAAAATAACTTACACGCTTAGACATAACACATAAGCTAAGTCCCAAAATTTGGGGATCTTTACTCGGTTCCCCCTGACTCAGATCAGAGGAGAGGCCAGAGTTGGGGCTGGGCCTCCTCGATTGACAGGTGGTGCTACATTTGCGGACCTATACATTTAGCTTAGACGTTAAGCTAAGATTTAAGCTTGCCTTGGCTTAGGATAAAATAACACTTGGTTACACGTTAAGCTTAGTCATAAGCTAAACTAGGCTTAAGCATTTATCTGCACATTTCGTAGTGTCGAATCAGTCCAGAATTAAGGGCTGAGCCCCGAGTGGGGTGAGAAGCTCGCTCAAATACTGTGAAGGGCAGAGGGATTGACAGGAGCGGCGGACGGAAAAAAGAGGGAGACTACAATCCGATGGTTGTTGTTGTTGGGTCTGGGCAGAGCAGGAACAGTGATGGACGGTCAGAAGGGCCTGATGAGAAGCATTGTGAAATGGGCAAACTGGGTTTGGTCAGAAACGGGAAAGCGCAATCCAAAGGCATGGATTGAGTGTCTTTAGAATATACGAATAGTACAGCATTAAGTTTTGAGCTTGCAAATGATTAAAATTGACTCTCCATTTTCAATTCCATTCTCTCTAATTTTTTAAAGTTTGAGTCGACGCCCATTTATATAAGTAATTCCATTTTCATTAAAATTTGAGTCAATTTTTGGCGCCAAAAGCCTTTTTTGAATTTTTCTCACAGGTTGGACAGCTGAGGCGTACCCGCACTTTGCGCGCATGACGGTGCAGGAGCGTCGCGCCATGCACGGCCTGCGCATTCCGAAGCGTCTGATTGGCGCGGCGGCGCCCAAAAACGAGGTCGTGCCGGGCGCCCTGACAGCCGATGCGGACATTCCCGCGGAATTTGACCCGCGCCAGCAGTGGCCAGCGTGCGCCGACGTGATCAACCACGTGCGCGATCAGTCCCGGTGCGGCGACTGCTGGGCAGTGGCGGCGGCCGGCGCCTTCTCGGACCGCATCTGCATTGCGAGCGGCGGCAAGACCAAGATCAGCGTGTCCGCCATCGACACGGCCAGCTGCTCCATGAAGGTTGGACGCTTCATTTTGATGCCAAAAGCCAAAAATGACGTTTGGTTTCTGAATTAATTTTTGCCCTAAAAGTTGAAAAAATCCAATTTTAATTTTCAAACTAATTCATTATTCAGCTTCAAATAAATATTCATGCAAACATTTGGATTTGGTTTCTGTATTAATTTTTGCCCCAAAAGTTAAAAAATCCGTTCGATTCAACCTAATTTTGACGCCAAAAACAAAATTTAGTTGTTAAACAACATTATAAATTCATTTTTACAACGAAATCGAATACAAGTAAAAATCGTCTTTAATGCCAAAAGGGCTAAGTGCGTTCAAGCTTTTCGTACTTTGAAAATGACCGTTCATTCTTGAATATATTTTTAGTGCCAAAAATTTAAAAAGAGATATTCAACAAAAAAAATAAAAAGATTTTTGACTTTTAATTGGAACGGTAAAAATTTTAGACCCCAAATATTTTTAAGAGATTGATTTTTGAATTTCAGTTGGTGCCAAAAAGTTAGCTTAGAATTTAAATTCATTTTCGTTGGATGTTGATATCATTTTTCACGCCAAATTTCAAAAAAAGACCATTGGTTTTTTGAATTGCCCTTTTGGCGCCAAAAAGACCAAAATTAATATTTATCGCAGGGCCACGACGGCTGTCAGGGCGCTGAGGACCTGTCCCCGGCGTGGGCCTACTATCACAACGTGGGCGTGGTCAGCGGGAGCAGCTTTGAGGACAAGGCCGGCTGCAAGCCCTATCCCTTCCCGCCGTCGCGCAAGGCCACTCGCGACTACCGCACGCCGCGCTGCTCTGCCCGCTGCCAGTCCGCCTACACCGCAAAGAGCTACAAACAGGACGAGGTGCGCGCCGAGGCGCCAATCGCACTGCAGGGCACCAACGAAGCGCTGGTCAAGGCGGTGCAACGCGAGGTGATGGCCCACGGCTCGGTGGAGGTCGGCTTCATCGTGTTCAGCGACTTCTCCTACTACAAGGGCGGCGTGTACAAGGTGAGCGCAAAAGGGGGAATTCTCTTTGGTCTGGTTGATCAGATCTAATCAAACAGAGATCTGCCTGATCTGATCATATTGATCACTTTGATCTTCCCAACATGAGTTGACCTCCTTGATCTGCATAAACAGTCTTAATCGCACAGAGATCTGCCTGATCCAATCTAATCGCACAGATATGCTTGATCTGATTTAATCTCATTGATTTGCCCTAATTTTTGATCTGCCTAATCTATTTGACATCTTTGAACTGCCTAATCAGATTTTATCACACTGATCGGCCTGATCTGATTTTATCGCTCTCATCCTTCACTCTGATCGGCCTGATCTGATTTTATCGCTCTCATCCTCCTTCAATTCTGATCGGCCTGATCTGATTTAATCTCTTGATCTGCCAAGTGAGTGGCTTGATCCAGAAATCTGAACATCTTGACCTACTTGTTCTTTGACCTCCTGATCTTGATCTACCCGATTATCTAATCAATGCGCGAAGTTTGTTTGTTTGATCGGCCCATTTGCAGCACACCTGGGGCGAGCAGGAGGGCGGACATGCGGTGCGCCTGGTCGGCTGGGGCGTGGACAAGACGAGCGGCACTCCCTACTGGTTGATCGCCAACTCGTGGGGCTCCGACTGGGGCGAGCAGGGCTTCTTCCGCATCCGCCGAGGCACCGACGAGGCCTACATCGAGAGCATGACGGCCCCGTACGCAGGCATGCCGCAGCTGTAGAGAAGCGAAGAGAGGCGAAAGAGGGGGAGAAACAAACGCCAACTTTTGGGGCGAATTGTGATTACTTTGTATGTGCATTGTAGAAATTAGAACATTGTTTGTGGTCCGTTTAAATGAAGAGATCCAGTGCACTGTGAAATGGATGATCGATTTGATCAGCGATTTATCTGATCTCATGATTTGATTGGTGGTGCCACATTTGCGGACACACACATTAAGCTTAGACGTGTAAGTCAAGATTGAACTAAGCTGAGCTTTAAGCTGGCCTTCTAGGCTTTAGTCTAAGCTTCTAAGCTTGATTTGATTGATCCTGATAAGAAGATTTGATTGGGAATGGTCAACTGATCAACCTGGATCAACTGATCGCCTGCCGTAAAATCAAATGTTTTTTGCATTACCAAAAAAGGTGCTCCACAAGAATGTTGATGTCGCAGCTAAAATAGATTTTCTGCATATCTGCCAACGTGTTTTTCTTTCTTTTACTCTTTTTCTCTGACCATAAAAAACCATATCTCTAATTCTTTTCTCTCCATCTAACAGAGAAATAGTATGTAAAATCTTATTTAGCTGCTACATTGACATTGATTTATTTGCCAAGCCAAATAAATCTTGTTGAAAAAAGACCATTGTCCATTGGACTTCTCGACACCGGAGCGTTTAGGGGTAACTTGTTGTTTTTAAGTGGACGCCATTTCGTCCGTCACATAAATCCATCCCTTCTTGATTCCGCGCCCAGTCTTGGTCAGGAAGTTCGGATTGACGCGTTTGCACTTTTTGCCGTCCCAGTAGCAGTCGCAAATTTTGCAGTCCTCGCATTTGTCTTCGCCCAACAGCGTCAAGGTCGGGCAATGCAGCGAACAGTAGACTAGATGAAATTGAGTAAACAATTCGGATATCGGAAATGTTTAATTCCGTACCAAATACTGTGAAAAACGTACCAAATAATATGTAGTAGAGTCCATCCCACATACTATTTAGTAGTATTTATATCCTATGTCTATCCTATGTCCCGCTAGGTAGGGGCATATGATGAGAGGGCAAAAGGACCGAAGAAAAAGGGCCAAGAAGCGAATGGGCGGGCGTACGCGCACCAAATGGACTCCCAGTGGAGGAAAGGAGCGTGGCGTTTGGCCCAGATGGATAGCCTTTGAGGAAGAAGAGCAAGGGAGCAGGGCTGCGCCGAACGTTCGATGTTCGACGTTCGATGGTCGATGTTCGGCCCCTTCCCATATCTCTTGGCATTTTTCGACGAAACCTACTCTATGACAGATATTGATTTCAATTAATATTTCCATTTTTATAATCGCTGAAAAACAAACGAAATGAAAGAAAAAGTGCTGCATTCAAATTAATTGCACTAACACCCAAAAACCAGAGAACAAAAATTTCCAATAGCGTTGCCCAAATACATGTTAAAAAACGCATTCAAATAAAAGGGGCTGCGCACTCCATTGCTGTCGCAAACACTTTTTGGACGTTCATTTTCTTCCAGCCATCATGTCCGTCACGCCTTCCCATTCCTTTTTGAGAAAGCGCCCAGTCTTGGTCAGGAAGTTCGGATTGACGCGTTTGCACTTTTTGCCGTCCCAATAGCAGTCGCAAATTTTGCAGTCCTCACATTTGTCTTCGCCCAACAGCGTCAAGGTGGGACAGTGCAGCGAACAGTAGACTGAATGGGAGAGGTAAATTTAAAGTGGCGGCGTCACGATCGAAGACAGTCGGGAAATTGGACGTCAGAAAAATGAGGAAAATTGGGTACTTCTGGTCTCCAGTTTGGGGGTCCCTAGACCGGAGCAGGTCGTTTGGGGGACGGAGGCGGCTTTGATAAGCCATAACTCGTTAAGAATTCGGCTAAAAATTTGAATAAATTGTCATTGGAAAGCCCAAAGTGAAAAAATCAAGGATTTTAGGAGTGAAGTGAAAAAATTTAAATCTAATTATTGAGTGGAATGGACATTTGGTCCTATTGGTTTCCAAAAATCGGAAAAAGCCAGCAATCAAACGGAGAAAGTGCCAATGCTGGGATTCACTCTTTCAGTTCAATTTGCTGTTTTTTTTAACGCAGGCTTACGTGCGTCCGCGCCTTTTGGCATTTGAAGGGCGACGACCACCAACACGAACAGAGTGAGCAGCAACACATTGGATGAGTACATTTGCATTTTTTGGTTTTTAAGGCAAAATTAAGAAGGAAATTTGTACGAATATATTCGTTGAGAAATGAATGCATTGGGCATGTTTTCGAGGCAATTTATGCAAATTTTGGGCGCACAAAAGGTCAAAATAATCAAAATTGGGAAAACAAGAGCACATTTTGTGTATCCAATTTCCGTTTTTTGCACGAAAAGTGATCAGATTGGGCACAAAAAATGTTTTGGAAAACAGGATCTTTTCATCTTTTGCCATTTCCGACTGTCATTTTTCGGTGAAAACAAACACGCTAATGCACTTTGTGGAGGGCAAACAATTAAATATTTTAGATTGCTAAAAAGTGATTTTTCTATTTTACGTTTTTGATTTCGAAATTATTACATTTTAATTATTACATTTTCTTTCAAAACCCCCTTCCCCTTCAAAACGAACCAACATTTTTCAGCAAGGGAATGGGTCCACCGATTTCAAAGGGATCTAGGCCCAATTTTTTTCAGAATATTCCGCACATGACCATGCACAAAAGTACCATTCGCATTGCGCGAAAAAGCAATTTGAAGCGGCTGGTAACAAATCAAAATTGGGTGGTCCCATTCCCCCCTCCAAAAGGAACCAATACCAATATTCTTGCTCATTGACTTATTTACTCGCTTGCAATCTAAAATAATCAACACTAACTATAGTTTTAATTCAATAATCAGAGAGTTACTCAATTCTCAAATATCACAATACGTTCATAAATTATATCATACAAAATCAAATCAATTACAATTTGATCTATTTAAAAATATTTTTTACACAATTCAGATTTCATAGCTCAATCTTTATTCTTTAATAGTAATTATTAGACAACAATTTGTACCAATAATTTTGTTAGCACCCAATAATAGCCATACAATCACCGTTCACATCAATCACACATTTGCTTCAATTTCTTCCCATTGCATTTCTCGACTTATGCGTTCAAAGTGTTGAATTGGGGCTGTGTGGATTTGAGCTCCCAAATGGTGGCCGAACGAAGCACAGTTGAATTGGCCGCAACCAGTTGGACGCTCTCCACTCGGCCGGTGCCTAAAGTGCAAAAAATCGAATTATAAAATAATTTTAAAAATCATTACAAAACTAAAAAAAATGAAATTTTGAACATCCTAGGTATCTCCCAATTTATCAATTTCAGCAAATTAAAAATGCCAAAATAAATTTAATTTGTTATAAATAATACTTAAATAAATAATTAATTTAGTAATTGATTCCATCTTTCAATCGCAAATGTTGTTTTAGCACTTTTAAAACGCTTTAAATTTTTTAAAATTGACCTGGAATGCGCGCAGTGCCGGACCAGCGTCCGTTGTCCGCAAACACCTCCACCGAGCCGAGGTCAACAAACACACGCACTTCACTTGGCTGCGCTCCACGAGCGATGTAGCGCGCTGCAGTGGCGTTCTTCCTGTCCAACGTGAACATTTGCTTTTTTATTTTTTCACTGATCCGAATTGGAGATCACTTGATCTGATCAGTATGGTCGCTCTGATAACGTGACTAATTAGATATTTGATTTGATAAACAGATTGAACGATCACTTGATCCGTTCAGCTAAAACGCCTCAGTTTGGATCAACCTGATCGTCCATCAACGGATCCAACGATTACTTGATTTGATTACGATAATATGGTCTATGATTATTTGATCAACAGATCGAATGATCATCTGGTCGGTTCAACCTCGACATTACAACTTTCAAACCGATCGATCTCTGAACACCTGATTGATATACAGATCTACTTGATTTAATTGATCGGATCAACTTGATCTAACTGATAACTTGAAATGATCAAACTGATCATTCAGATCAACTGATCTGACTTTAACCGTTTCCACTTTTATTGGTGTACTTGGCTTCATTAACTTGCCATGCCATGTTCAGTTGCATTGCGTAGTAGCCTTGCTGCGCGTCGTAGAAGAGCGACAGTGTGATGGCGTTTGGGCCCCATTGAGTATGGTTCATCGCCAGCGAGATTCGTCCACCAGTGCGAACACTTGTGTTGCTCTCCAGCTGGAACTGGATTTCGCCAGTGCCCGTCGGGAGCTGCACCGGTTGCAGGGCGGCCAAACGCGCCGAGTCTTGGGCGCGCTCACTCACCTGTCAGTGGGTCAAAAGTTATCATCAATCATCATTATCGATTAACGAATGATAAATTCAAGTTTAGAATTTACATAATTTTTAAGTTGATATAAGCTTAAAGGTCCTTGTCAGGCCATTTTTGCATTAAAATTTGATTAGACCACCTAAAGTGCTCAAGAACGGTGCATGCCAACTACTCTCGATAAAACACCACTTTTTGGTTATATTTGATCTAAAAAAGTGATCGCAATAGACAAATCATATTTCCCGACCCGCTTTTGACTCAATTTTGATCACTTATTTACCCGCAAACTTGTGACGAATGGATGCGGTCCAATGGTCACCCAGTTCTGGTTGGGCTCCTTTCGAATGACGCGTGGTCTTTAAAATTAAATTCGTGGCCAAATTCGGCGCAAGTTTTAAGCATACAATGTCATTGCGGTGGGGAAGTCCATGGAGGAGTTGTAGTCGGGCCAGTTGCCCAGCCAGCCGATCACCAACGACTGGTTGCCGACCGGATCGTGGTAGCCCTTCAAATCAACGTTATTTGATTGATTGGAAAATTTTTAAAATTAAAATTAGGTCACCTGATATGCGTAAGAGCCAACAAAGTAGTCCAACTCTTGCTCGAACTCCAACACAAATTTGTGCCCGTCAAAAGTGCCCACGCGAATTGGCGAAATGTTCCTTCTGCAATGTTTGAAAGGGGCGCATGAGAGGGCACAATGGTAGGCGGCCTTTACTCCCAAAAGGTCTTGTTAGAGAACGAATAGAGAGTGGGGGGGGGGGGGTCTGTAATGTTTCCGAGAGAGCGGCAGAGGCTTTTTGGGAGTAACGACCTACAATCCACAACAATGCTTTTTCAGTTATCACTAATTCGAAAATTCTGGAAAACTTTCTTTTACAACTAACAATGAATTGTATACAATTTTGTAGAGAGGATAAAGCTCTAGAGTTGATTCGAATAGATTTTTGATTTAGGCTTTAGTTTCGGAGAAATTCAATTTTTTGTCTTTTTGGTCCCCTTTTAACCTGCCCTCCTCGTCTTTGCTGCCGTCCGCAGCGAAGATCAGGGCCCACTTGGTCTGGTTGGAGGCAGGGTCGCCGAGCGGAATGAATCCGGAGCACTCGCAGCCCACAATGCCCCATCGCGTTTCGTTGTGCACAATCGACTGAACATGTGAAATTTTCAATATCAAAAAATTCTAAAATGAATTTTTACCTTACCTCATATTTTTTAAAGCATCATTTTTGAATGAAATATCCTTGTATAGTATAAAATTTTAAAAAGTGCCCATTTTTTGCATATCAAAATACTTAAAAATAATATTTTAACGAACCTTTTAAAAAGCAAAATAAAACAGAGGAAATGGTGGCCCAAAGAAGTGAAAAGGTCCACAAGTAAAGGAAGGACCGTCAAACTCGGCATTTCCCGAAATTCCATTTCATGATAATTGATAATGGATCGACTGAACATGTGAAATTTTCAATTTTAAAATATATTCTTAAAAATCTAATTTTTT
This sequence comes from Radopholus similis, assembly GCA_013357305.1. Lineage (NCBI taxonomy): Eukaryota > Metazoa > Nematoda > Chromadorea > Rhabditida > Pratylenchidae > Radopholus > Radopholus similis. The sequence continues at coordinate 11,890 of VAHH01000401.1, read as the reverse complement.
AGATAAAGTGCCCTTTTTACTTTCAAAATGCCAAAAACATATTTTTTAACGAACTACATTTTAAAAAGCAAAATTTAAAATTTAAAAATTCATTAAAAATTCAATATTGCTCACTTGGTATTGCCATCCGGCGCCTCCGTTGCCACTGGCCTCCGCCACGCTGGCATTCTGTTTGTAGAGCAGAATGGCGCCTCCGCTCGCGTCCGCCCAGCGGCTGCCCAGCGTCAAGAATTGTGCGCCGCCTGGACCCAAGAACACGTTCGGGTCGCGCCAGTCCTCGGTCAGCACCGACACTAGTTCGGGTGGACGCGCTGTGATTGCATCGGGCGAAGGGCCCAACGGCCGGTATCCGTCCTGGACAGCAAATGACCCATTAACACAAAATTATATTTGATCAATCTGATTTGATCGATTAAAACAACTGATCTGCCCGATTTAATCAATGATCTATCTAGATTGATCAATTGATCTGTGCGTTCGATTTAATCAATGATCTAATCGATTTGATCAATTTATCTGTCTGATCGATTTTGATCATGCTGATCTGAACAAACGATCTGATCTATTTGATCAACTTGTTTTTTGAATTGATTGATCTAGTATAAACAGAAACAAACCTTCATGGGCACACTGCGCTGGTATTCCAGTACGGGACGACCTAAAATTGATGTCTGTGTCTTTTATTTAATTCAACAAATCTGATAAATTCAGGTTGACCGGTCAAATCCGAAAAAATCAAGTTGACCAATGGTTAACAAGATGCAATGATTGGTCTGCTGATCAATCGATTGATCAAGAAATCTAAACAGAAACTGATCAGATTAGACCAAGATCAGTACGATTCTGGCCTGATCTGATTAAAATATTCTGAGACTGATCGATTCCTTACACTTCAAATGGATCAGCTTGATCTGATGCAAATCTTTTTGTTTTTTATGCTGACAAAATCGCGATCTACATGTTCATGAAGCCCCCATTTGTGCGTACCGATGGTGTGGTTGACGCGCTCCGTGTAGTAGGCGCGCAGCCCTCCGCCGGGCACTGGCACCGCGGACCCAGAGAAGATGCCGCCGTCCTCGTGCGCCTTGCGCGGTTGCAGGAAAATGGGCAGGTGCACCCAGTTGACCAAGTCGTGGCTCACAGCGTGGCCCCAATAGCGGCGCCACCTTATAAATTTTAGTTTGAAAACAAATGACTATGATCTATGATGATATCGTCCAATTCAGACTTCAAAGCTTGAGTCATAGATCAATTTTTCTATTCCCACCTGGCCACGTTTTTTGGCCAGGCCAGGGACCATCATCATATGGGATGCTTCTCTCTCTTAAAGCCCCATCTATGCCTTTCTCTTGTTTTTGTTTTTTAACTGGATCTATCTATTCTGGGCTTAAACAGATCTATCTATTCGCAGTAAAGAAGGTGTGGAAAAAATGCGGCCCTGCCTGGATTCGATCCCAGGCCATTCTCACTGCTCCGAACCGGGGAGATTTATTATCACCAAGGCCAGCGGGACACCAACGGCGGTCCACAATCTTTCTTTCTTGATCTTCCATTCGATCGACCTCCCAATTGATTTTACCGATAATCTATTTTAATCAGATTGAACTCGTGAACTAATTTTGTTTGATTGGGTTTAACTTTAACACCCCGCTTATCTAGCATACTATTATCTGTGACTTATATCTTTTTTGAATCAGTTGGACTCAATCTGATCAGATTTACCCGTTTTGACTTTATAAATCAGAACTTAAATCAATCTCTGTGATATCAGATTGCTCTGGCGCCTTATCAAATCTGAATCAAAATATAAGCCTAATTCTTGATATTATTTTAATAATATTGATTCAACTGATTTATCTGATCAGATTGCTCTCAAGTTTCAATGAAAAACCATTTCTCCTTACGCTCGAATGCTGTGCGGGTAGTGCTGATAGAAGAGGTGGTAGACGCCGTCCGTGGAGCGGCTGAACCCGCACGGGTCGTTGATCCAGCCGAGCGGAGCCCAAAAGTGGAAGCTGGCCGGCACTGGGGGCAGTCGGGCCACCGGCGCAATGTACACAGGGCGAATGCCCGCCTCTTGGACCTGGCGCCAAAAATTGAATTCAAATGAAAAGAAAAACCAACAGTCCTTTTAGGCGTCAAAAATTAGCTTCAAAAAACCAACAATTTTTTTTATAACGTTTGACGCCAAAATATTCACTCAAAATCAGTGGCCCTTTAAGCCAACAATTGAATTTGAAATCCAACATTTGAATGGGCAATGGAAAGTAATACAACATCATCTTGAGAGATTTAGAATTCAGAGATTTAGTCCTCCATTTAAGTAAAAATTCTAGTCCCCGTTTTAATACACTATGAGGAAAGAATAAAGCATCTCAATCTCTCGCTCAGTCTCAAAGTCTCAATTGCCCTGTGAGAAATTACTTGATTTCCTATTGTAATTTGTAACTGAAATGAATGCCCTTTTCCTCCTATACCTGTTCCGGCTCGAAGGCGTAAATGTAGGAGACGCGTGTGTTGCGTGGCGACCAGGACAGCTCCACTGGGCCCTCGTAGTTCATGGCGATCTCGTAGAAGTCGAACCACTGGGCGTCCCATTGCTCGCCCTCCCAGTCCAGCGCCAGCACTGAGGCATTTCGCTCATCGGGCAGACGACGCCCAAACAGAGCGGCTATCTGTGGGAAGGGAATTTGAATTTGGGAATGTGCCATGAGAACAATTTGGACTTTTGGAGGAATAAAATGTCAAAAATTTTCAAATTTAAATTGCTAAAAAATATGTGCCAAAAGTGACAAAATTCACTTCTAGATTAGATAGGACCCAACTATTTCTATTAAAAATTATATATTTTTGACGCCTTTTAATTGGCGCACCAATTCGGCCCAGTCACCTGGTTTAGCGCTGTGGTCTGCATCCAGACGTGAAGCACAGAGCCCTCGGTCAGATTAACGCGCACACGATGTGCGTCCAACGGCGAAGCTGGAACAGGGCACTGTTGGCGATGCGAATAGCCGCCCCTGTGAGCCAAAAATATTTGTAAATTTTGTTTTAAAAAATCGTTAATCGGTTGTGGTCGTTTCGTGTCAACCCACATGTTTTGAGGCATAACTTGGTGATCAATCGAGACCGGACAAATGATCCCATGGGCTCATTGGATAGCCTTGAATGGTGGCTATTTGTCAAAAAAGAGTCAATTCAAATTGGCTTCCAAATCCTTGAGTTATGATTTTTTGATTGAACTCAGGCAAAATGTGCCAAGTTGTGACCAGTTTTTGGGCCCAAACTTTGGAGTGGTTTGGCCAAACGAGTCCAACTCTTTCATTGGCCTAATGGCCCTTTGTATTGGCTATCAAATGATACTTTATGTTCACCTATTGGGATGTGGTTCTTCGACCAACAGTCATTAAATTATGGCTCTCAATTCCCTCCAATTTTAGGCTGGATGCTTCATTTAAATTTGACATCAAATCAAACGTACGTGGAGTTATTCCCATTTCCATTGCCCGGCTTCCTTCGGTCCATTACGCCAATCGCAACAGAGACGTCAATGTCGATGCTGCGAAAATGCTGTGGGCGCTCAGCGATGAGAGCCGTTGCCGAGGCAACAGCTCCAAGCAGAAAGAAGAGAGCAAAGGCGCCCATTCACAATGCGATTGGGCAATCGAGACGCGAGAAAATTGGCCTGAAATTGAATGGAACCATTTTAAAATAGATATTATTTTTTTTCCAAATTTTTAACGTAATATTTCTTCAAAAAAGATCGTTAAAATTGAATGAATTACTAGCTTAAATTGCAATTTCGAATTTATACTTTAAATTAATCTCAAAGTCTTGATTCGACAAAATAATCGTTTTCCAAAAATTTAGAGATTTCAAATAATATAAAAAGTCAAAAATGAAGTTCTAATTTCATCAAAATAAATTCAGCCTAATTTCCTATAATTTTTTAAATAAGTAAATAATGAATTCGGTCGGTTCCAGTGCATTCAGCATATTAATTTCTGACTGAATTTGGTGGTTGACCGGACCGCTTAAAAGCCCTTTCCCACAAATACAAACCACAAAAGTTGGTGGGCCAATGCTGGAGATCTTGATCAGTGTGCACCAGTACTTTGCGTATTTTCAGCTGCTCCTGCGTTCTGCCTCCAGATGTAAATCGGCTCCATTTTTCCAAATTCGTTCGGCTCCATTTTTCGTTTGCGCCCAACCGCAGCTTTACATACGCATTGGGCAAAAAATTCAAATCTCGCATTTCCGCTCCTCAGCAAATTCCCCACCATTTGTGGTTTTTGGTGTTGCCTCCAAAGGCCCAAAGTTTGCACAGTGCCCCCACAAATGATTTCGCCTTTTCAATTCCAATGCGCCGCAATTCCAGGCTTCCCAAAGTGCTCTGTGGAGCGACCACAAACACCCAATCCCAATCATTGTTTGTTCATTTGACACAAAAATATTTTGAAATTTGCTAGCTTTTGATCTGATTGATGTGCGCCTGACTTTGAGTCTCCCTTCAAACATATTGAACCACTGCATTTTAATTTTAAATAACCCACAATTTCTCTGATGAAAGAATTCATGTCCCACTTGGGATCAATGATTTGGTCTATGAGATGATTTTGATTTGGATCTAGTTGATCCGATTGATTTGTGCTTATTTTTGATTTGAACTGGCTGATCTAACTTTGATCTGATTGACGTGAGCTGAGCGATCTAAGAATCTGAGCTGACTTTGATGTGAATTGGCTTTGATCTGATTGCGCGATCTTATTGATCCGCGTTGAGTTTGTCTTAAATTGATCGATCGGACTTTGATCGGATTTAAGGTTCTCTCTGGTGCAAACCAAATATTGCCTTTTCTGCTCTGTTCCGTTGCCACAATTCCAGGCCTCAAACTTCAAAGTGTTGGACGGACCAACAGAACCAGCAATGTTTGTTCATTTGACACCAAAATATTATTTTGGTGGTTCCAAATGGCACAAAACTCAAAATTCCGCCACGTCGATGCCCTGTTGCCCTTTGCTCATCTCTTTCTGAGTCAACAAAATTTGGCTTTTGACTATTAAAAAATAATCCGATAAATTTTTATTACATTGAATAGTGAGGCCAAGCTCAAAAGAGTCAGACTTTCACCGACAGAACTGGTGATTTGAACTTAATTTTGATCAACTAGATTATAAACGGATTAATCACTTTGATCTTTTGTTGATTTGATATAATAGTAACATAGTTTTAAGGCGAACTGCTTGATGTTCTTTGATTCTCAAACTGATCCGCTTTTAAATATGACATATTAGAAAGTTGGCAAAATGGTTGTCTGCTTGTGTGTGATTCTCAGTCGGTTCCGTGCAAACACATTGGGACCAGAGCGTTGGCCAGATTGCCATAGAAGCGCTGATGTTCGTTGACCATGGCCATGTAGGTCAGGAACTGGCGATACCTATGAGTCAATTCGGTGATTGATTGGTTAATTTATCGATTGAATTGAGATATACGATTGCGGTTGTGATTGTGTTTGATTAGTTGAATTTGAGATTTTAATTAATAATGAATAATGAATGAGAATTAACCGATAGATATCGACGAATATCAATCGACTGGATTGATCGATCCATAAGTCAATCAAATCATTCACGTGATCGATTATTGATTGAGAGATTTGTTGATTGTATGATCGAGATAAATTATTGATAAATTGATTGATTTACTTATTTGAGAATCAATTGATTAATCAAGAATTAAATGAGACGTTTGAATGATGGAAATTGATTGAAAAATTTAATCCGTTGATTTGTTGATTGTTTGAGATTTGACGGGATCAATTTGAAATCAGCATGACCCTTTCCCCGCAAACCGGTTCGTGCGATGGAACAGACACTCGGCCAGTTGGAGCACTTCTGCGCAACGCTGTGCACCCCTCTCATTGCCCAGACGCGTCTGCTCATGCGCCATTAACACTTTGGCGTAGCGTTCACTCTGCGCTTGCAGCAATTGCCTGCCACGTGCAGACAAATCGGTTATGCCTAAATTAAGCGATAGCATTTTAGTGATTTTCCAAATTCTTGCCAATTTAATTTTGTTACTAAAATTGATTTTTTTAATTTTTCTAAATTTTAGAAGAAACTTGAATTTGTAGCGATTATTGCTCTGAGCAGCACGAACTCCTCTCGTCTCAGTTTGAACCTGTTGAACGGCACTATGATGGCACTGAACAGGTAGTGGGCCATTTTCTCAATGCTGAAATTTGCGACAAAATACACTTAAAAAGCCTATACTTTTACTATGCCCCTAAGTCTAAATGCTCAAAATGAGGTATAAATCTAAGCTGCTATCTGTATGAATTTATTCTCATTTAAATCAATGGCTAAAACTTTTAGATTGAGGCTTAAAATTGAGCTAAAATTAAGTCATTGGTTAAAATAACTAATAATCAACTCATTAGTCACATATCTAATAATAATAGGAACTAATAATTAAGTAATCAATCAAAAAGCTAATTAAGAATTGAGCTTAGCCCGTTAAATAGACATCTACATAGGCTCAATTCCAGTTATTTAGACTAGGCCAAAATTCTAGATCTAGTAGAATCCCTTCTCCAAAGGTCCATATCCCAAAGTTTTTGAATTCATTACACTGTGTTGTTTTTGTAGAGTTTGTCCGTTTGGAACTTGAGCATTGGGACCAGACCACTTGGCCACAGCTTCATTGTGCTCGAATTGATCGCAGCCGACTTGAACACATTTCGGAACATGATCGGAATTGTGGCAAAATTGATCAGACGGATCTATAAAAATTTCAAAAAAATTTTTGGTCAGCTCGGTTGAAATCAATTGATTTTTTAGGACAATTTGAGTTCCACATTTCAGAAATGTAAATTGAATTTTTTAATTTTTTGAATTTTCATCGTTTATTGGGCTTCGGACTACACTTAAATACATTAGCACACATCATCCGATAAAATTGGCATTTTCATAAGTTGGAAGTGGTAATAGGTCAAATTTTCTGACGTCATACGTCATTGCATATTTTCTAAATTTTTTGCGCCACTCAATTTCTGACCTGATCTGCCGCGTCCAGCACGTTGAACACGGACATTGTGCGTATCAGGTCCATGTGGACGATCAGTTCCATTTCCAGAAATTTGTAGTGAACCTCATCGCCGTAAGTTTGCAGCATTTCAATGAGCGCAATTTCGGCCATGTACTTGTCGCCACTGCCCAGCACCACATTTGGACCGATGGCGGCCAAAGAATCGCGCAAAGACGTCCTAAATTTGAACTTTTAAACCGTGGTCATTAAGTCAATATGTTCCCCAAATGTGAGGAATCAGATTTTGGCCACTTAATTTGATCAATCATCAACTGTGATCACTAATCAGATGCGATTAAAAGGATCATTTTGAAAAGATGGTCAAATGTTGATCTCCTACTTAAGATTCATTTGACTTTTTCGTGAAAGTAATCAACTCAATCAATTCAGTTTACCATTGATCATTGTTTAGATGAATCTCGTTGGGCTGATTTTGGGGGAGGGATTCAAAAAATCGTTGGTTAAGACAATCCTAAACACAAAAAGAATGAAGGCCGAATTTATATCTGACTTTCAAATAACGCGAAAAACGAGAAGACGAGATTGTGGGTAAAGGCAGGAGAGCATAAACTTAATCAAAATGTTGATCGCCTATTCCCTAAAGTTCGAATTTTTCATGAAAGTAATCAACTCAATCAATTCCCGATCACCAATTATTAGCGCTTTTACCAATCCAGATCAGTGCTTTGAAGAGTCACAGTTAATCTGTGATCAGAACTTTGTTCAGGTCAGTAATCTGTGTTTTCTTCACAAAGTTCGTGGGTCCAAATTTTGGCTCACCAACCCAAAATGGGCGCTGAATGGCTTGCGAAGTGTTCGCTCCACCGAGTAGATCTCCTCAATTGCGCTGTCCACGCCAAAGAGTGCTTCAATGGTTCCGGTCATTTCGGCCATTTTTGTGTCGAACACTTGACCACTATTGGGCGCAAAACTGATAATTTGTTGCTGTGAAGAAGGGACTTCTGATTGCGCTGCATTGGATGTGTGAGCGCACTCCACAGATTCCTGTATTTAATTAATTGACAATGAACAAACATTAGTAAAAATAAATAGGTATTTAACAAAAAATGCCTTTTTTGGTTTGAAATACATTTCGCTCATTGTGCAGTAATCGAAGCAGCCTTATTTCAAAAGTTTTGGATCCATCCGAATGTTTGCTGAATTATACTTTTTGTACACTTATTGATGAACAAATTTGCTAAATGAACTAATATAAGTAATTCAATTAAAATAAAAAGTCATATCTACACAATGCACATACAGTTTTGTTCAAATTCTTGGTCAATTGGTGGATCAAGTATAGGTCCCGATGAATGTTTTTTGCGGTTGTCCAAGAATCAAAACACCTCCCCACCACTCACCAGGGCAACCAGTGGCGCTGCCTCCGCTCCCTGCTGGTCCAGTCGTGCCCTCCTCCGCTCCAGCTGGGCAAAGTAGTGCTGGGCCTTGGCGTCCGGATGGAACACGGGGACGGCGCGCGGGTTGAAGCCGGCCCGCAGGCACCTGTCCAGACGACAGCTCGTGCAGCGTCGCTCCAATGCGCACTTGCCGGCCCATCTGCACTCGTACAGCTTGCACTCGACCACCACGCGCCGAAAGAACTGTTTGCACGCTAAAGTCGGGTAAGCAATTTGTATCGATCTAGCTAGCTTTAGCTTAAAGCAGATAAGCTTAGTTTTATCTTAAAGCTTAGCTAACCTATGCTTGGCCTACGTCTAAGTCAACAAGTCACCAACACTATGTACATTAGGTATGTCGGTTTTTGAGAATGACCATATTCACCTAAGAGTTTGAGGGGTGCCTGCCTATCTATTGCAAAATTAGGCTGCAAATTATATTTTACCTTCACAGCTGCGCGTAGTTGGATATTTGGACGGGAATCCGCGCTCACAGATGGCGCATATCAAATTGTGCATCGATTGAAAAGGCGAAGGGAGTAAAAACTAAAAAGTAAATGGTAGCAGTAGAGAATAGAGAATTGTGAAGACAAATATAGAAAAGACGAGAGTGAGGCTGGCTGTGTTAATATTGATTTTGAACAGCGAATGACAACAATAATACATAGGTAATTATTAGGGTTGGGATTTTTAATGATTAAAAATCTCCAAATAATGAATTATAAATAATGATAAAAAATTACCTAAATAATGAGCAAATAATGATAAAAATTGTCAAATAATGACAAAAAATCGAAAAATATTGATTAAAAAATCGCCAAATTTTATTCCATGCAGTTACAAACAAGGAAAATTTCCAGGTTTTCCGGAGTGAAATTGGTCCTGTCATCAGTGCTGTGCAACCCTAATAATTACCTATGTATTATTGTTGTCATTCGCTGTTCAAAATCAATATTAACACAGCCAGCCTCACTCTCGTCTTTTCTATTAATTATTCTCACTTCTCAGTTCTCACCAATGGCAACAGCGTGGCACAAAGCAAAGCCCAAAAGGCACAATACTGGCACAGTGAGACTGATGCGGACTGAACGAATGATGTTTTAGATTTTAGTGAGCAATCAAAAATGCAACATCGTACAAAAATATAGGGAGTTCATATTTTGTTGTAGTCTGTGAGGAAAATTGATTTGTAAAAGGTGGTTTGTGCTAAAAATGGAACAGAGAGATAAATTGGGCACTAGATTTGGGGTCATTTCCGCACTAAACTCAATGTTTTGTCCTTTTGTCGCATAACTTGGTGACCAATCAAAATCGGACAAATAATCCCATGGGCTCATTTGAGAGCCCCAAATGGTGGCCCTTTGTCAAAAAAGAGTCCATTCAAATTGGCTGATCAATCCTTGAGTTATGATTTTTTGATTGAACTCGGCCAAATGTGCCAAGTTGAGACCAGTTTTTGGGCCCTAACTTTGGAGTGGTTTGGCCAAACGAGTCCAACTCTTTCATTGGCCCAGATAGCGCGTTTGCAATTAAATTTTCTTTGTCTGCTCGTAAAAAATCGATTACCAATTATGGCTAAACGCCAGCGCACACGTAGACTTCTCCCCTCTCGCCCACTCTCGGTGCTCGCTCATTTATTTTCTCATTTCATTGTTTCATTTATTCGGAAAAATGTTTCTCGAAAATAACTTTTAAACAGCAAGATTTTCATCCTATAAACATATAAAGTATAAACCTTTAAAAAACTCTAAAGCCAACCTTAATCCTACAAACTATTTTGAACCAAAGTTAGATACTGCTATGCACAATTTAATTTGTTCAATCTGCGAACGGGAATTCACAAGCAAATATCCCACTGCACGCAGCTGTGAAGGTACTTTAAAATTTTCAGAATTTTTAATTTTTTAATTGAATTTTTTTACCTTTTTTAGCGTGCAAACAGTTCTTTCGGCGCGTGGTGGTCGAGTGCAAGCTGTACGAGTGCAGATGGGCCGGCAAGTGCGCATTGGAGCGACGCTGCACGAGCTGTCGTCTGGACAGGTGCCTGCGGGCCGGCTTCAACCCGCGCGCCGTCCCCGTGTTCCATCCGGACGCCAAGGCCCAGCACTACTTTGCCCAGCTGGAGCGGAGGAGGGCACGACTGGACCAGCAGGGAGCGGAGGCAGCGCCACTGGTTGCCCTGGTGAGTGGTGGGGAGGTGTTTTGATTCTTGGACAACCGCAAAAAACATTCATCGGGACCTATACTTGATCCACCAATTGACCAAGAATTTGAACAAAACTGTATGTGCATTGTGTAGATATGACTTTTTATTTTAATTGAATTATTAGTTCATTTAGCAAATTTGTTCATCAATAGGTGTACAAAAAGTATAATTCAACAAACATTCGGAATTCGGATGGATCATCCGGATGGATCCAAAACTTTTGAAATAAGGCTGCTTCGATTTCTAGAAAATGAGCGAAATGTATTTCAAACCAAAAAAGGCATTTTTTTGTTAAATATTAGATCACCGCTTTCTGTTATTATTTTCACTGGCCACTGGTTAGAGGTAAGAGGTAATCCAACTTTGGTGCACTGTTGGATGAAAGTTGGAAGCCAATCTATTAAATATATCAATGTGCATTTGACGACTTTTACTTAAAGTTTTAGCAGTAATTTTTTTATTTTAGAATGACGCAACCCAAATAATGCGACCTGTTGTGCTCAGCGATGATAAAATGGCTGAAATCGCTCAAAATTTTTCCGAACAAATGAGAATCGAGGAGAAATTGTATCGCTTTTTCGAGCGCAAAACCGTCTTCCGAGACGGCTTTTTGGAGCAATTCGCCTCACTCAAAGAGTTGATCAATTTCGGCGCCAAAATTGTGTGCAACTTCAACAATTTCATGGCAAGCTCAATTCACACTTTTTGCAGATTTTATATTTGAAACAAATTGTTTCAGATTGCAGTTGATAACAACACTCAAGAAGAGCAAGAACTCCTCCGCATCCAGTCGTTCAATCGACCTTTTTTCGGTTCCAACAATCCAGACATTCGATCCCTGGTTTCCAACATTGTAATGTTGGACATGCTTCCGAATTTGGCGCTGCTGAACATCGATGACAAGGTTGGCATTTTGCAACTTTATTTGTTGAGCATCGGATAAGGTGAATTCGTCTAACAAAAGTGGTTGAAAACTTGAAAAAGCTACTGAATGTTTGCATGAATATTTTAGGCTGAATAACTTTGTTCAGAATGGTCAGATCGGCCTAATTTTGGTACCATTCCATTCAACTCTTAGAGAGACGCATGAGCTATTTACTGCTGTCCTTGGTGGGGGTCTATAGGATCGGTAAAAAATAAAATTCACTTCTTGGGAACCGAATTTTTTTATTTTATGGTTTTAGCTTGTACAATTGAAGATGGG